>WEIV01030221.1:7164-57772 GCA_013390005.1 Calyptomena viridis
GCTTCCTCATCGTGTTTGGAAAGTCAAGTTTGTTGGTAAGAGAATTCTCCATACCCAACCTACCTCTACTTTGCACTTAACTTTACAGTTTTCTTGAGATTTACTTTTTTGGAGAACCTGAAGGAAGGAAGGGATACAGAAAAACAACATACGAGGATAGGCAGAGGAGTGTGCTTAAAACATTAGGAAGTAAAAAACCTTTTTAATTCTATAAAAACCCTCAAGATTGACGGAATTGAGTCTATAATTGTCCTCAAATTCCAGGGGCAGCTATTCTACTTGTTACAAACATTCTGCAAAACCTAAATCTTTTTTTCAGCTGTCTGAATTAGTAAATAATTCTGGGTAGCTAGTTTTACTGGTAAGATTGTTTTTACAAATGACCATATCACTTTGAGCTTTTAATGAAAAATAATTTGGATTCAAGAGCCATTCTGTCTCCTGAATAGGGGCTAAATAAAATACATCTACTTCAAAATGCCGCTCATGAAAGTCAAAGCAACACTATTCCTTTTCTCTCTCTGTTCTATTTTGATTAATGTATAGCACAAAATATTAGTTACACTCTGTCGTAACAGTATTTTTGTCACTGTGATATGTCGTCTTCTAAATAATACATTTTACAATGAGCTGGGAACATTCAAATACAGAGCAAAGCATCAAGGGTTTTCATATGAACAGGTAAGACAATGCAGTTTTTAGTAAACTTTTGTTTACTCAATTATCGCTGTGGAAGAAAATAGTTTTTTCAATACTTCAGTTATTTTTTGAAAGAATGTTTAATTTTGAGCCTTTTCTCTTCAAGGTGAATCTGTGGATGATTGTGGTGGAGGTTATAGTGAATCAATAGCAGAAATGTGTGAAGAGCTTCAGAATGGGCTGACCCCTCTGTTAATTGTGACACCAAATGGAAGAGATGAGTCTGGAGCTAACAGAGATTGTTTCCTATTAAATCCTGCTGCCAAGTCACTCCTGCATATGAACATGTTTCGTTTTCTTGGTAATTTCTTAGCAGCTTTGTGATATTCTACTTGCATTACATGATCAGAATATTGGGAAACTTAAAAAAAAAAATTATGTTTAAACTTACAGGTGTACTGTTGGGCATTGCTATCCGGACTGGCAGCCCTCTGAGCCTCAACTTGGCTGAGCCAGTGTGGAAACAGCTTGCAGGAATGAACCTAACAATTGCTGATCTCAGTGAGGTAAGTATGAAGTTCCTGTGTAGGATATGGCTTACAGAAGACAAGCAGACTAGCATAAATTTTTCTCAAGTGATTGGTTTCCCTAGTGTCCCGGTTTGGAACAAATATATTCAGAAGGATAAATATTCTCTGATAAAAACAGGCCGCAATCACCCTCTCCCACCAGGTTCGAGGAAAGAAATATTTCCTCGAAGGAAAGTGAAGTCCAAGTCTCTTCCTTTTGAAGAAAACAGGCAGCACTCTCCCTGGAAAAGCTAGCAGGCCAGTGTCTTCCTCTCCCCTTTTCAGCCCAGGCTGCTGAAAAAAAAACAACAACCCAACAAAACCAAAAACCAAAAAACAAACAAAAAAACCCAACAAAAAAACAAAACAAAACAAAAAACCCCAACAAAACCCCAAAACCAAAACTGCACAGTAACATAGCAAAAATTGACCTTGAGACAGTAGAATTGTTTTGAAAAGATTTCTCTAGCTAGTTTTTTTCTCTCAGCTCTTGGCACTCAGCTTTTAAAAGCACAAGATTCACTTTTTTTTCTCCTGGCATAGAGGAGATGAATATGGGATAATCATAAAGTCACCCCAAGACACCTAGTTTCTATATGTATGTATTTTCACTGGCTTTTTGCATTTTGAGCCAGTACATCAGGACGATTTGTACTGACTGTTAAAACTGTGTGAACCATTAAAAATTAGTTAAATAATCTATTTGAATTTTATAGCGTTCTAAAATCTCATGAATTTGACTAGATAAATCTTTGTAGTTGAATTCTTACTTCCCAGTAGACCTTTGTGTATTTCTTACTGTCTGTTGTGCCAAGACGTGATAACTGATTTGAGTGCACATGCCTGCACTGTTTTGAAGTAAAACAAAATGAGTTCTAACTACTAGTTTCTGCTCACATACTGAATATCACGAGCTTTCAATTTCTGTTTACTGAGCTCAGTAAATGTGGAGTAAGACTTGGGTCTTTATTACTAAGAAAAGTTCCCTCTCAAATACTATCATGTAGAAATGTACTTACTGTAAAAGCATTGAGTCACTTATTTGTCAGTAAGGGGATTCCTTTTATACCAAACCCAGCATTGGTAGAGATGATTATTTTTTAAGCTTTAAATTCATTTTCTCATGTAATACAGTTTTTTGGCAAATGTTCTCCAAAAGGATTAAAATGTAGAACACGTGCACTTTTCCACATCCAATATAATGAAATTATATAAAATACTAAGCCATCTTACGGCTTTGAAATTAAGTTAGATGGGTTGTGGTCAGACATTTGTCAGAGCTTTTGGTAGATGACATATGATGCGCTGCTTTTGGTATGCAAGATACACTGTTTTATAGTGCTGGTAAACTGACTTTAACTTGAGTTTGTTACTTTCAAAAGGTTGATAAGGATTTTATTCCTGGACTTATGTACATTCGAGACAATGAAGCTACTTCAGAAGAGTTTGAAGCTATGAGCCTCCCATTCACTGTGCCTAATGCAAGTGGTCAAGATATTCAGTTGAGTTCCAAGTACACCCATATTACACTGGATAATAGAGCAGAATATGTGAGGCTGGCAATCAACTACAGGTTTGTTGAATGTATCGTTTAAATTATCGGTATGAATAAACATTTGCTTTTGAAAAGTATGACATCTTTAAAACATTATACTACTTTAATTTCTTTTATACAAATACTTTCATATTTTCATATGATTACAATGTCGATGTTCTGATTTCACTTAATTTATCCAAGGGGAAAAAGACTAAACTTAGTTTTTAGGAAACAAAATAAACAAGCAGGTATGGCTCTAGATTTGTCCTGACAGAGCAGTTTTTACAATCAGTTTTACAGGTGGAGCAATGTCTCATGCATCTATTTCTTCTTGTGCACTAAATTAATAGGCTTGATTTTGTGAAGAGAGCTTAGATTTAGTTCTGCTGCACTCAGTTTTTCATATCCACAGTTGCAGTCAAGGGCAGTATCAGCTGAATCCTTACTCTATTTTTATCTGAGTTGGAATACACAAAACAAAATGTTGATTCCTTTGATATGACACCTGTGAACACCTGCCAAAAAGCTGAAAGCTGAAAAGTGCCAAGACCCAAATATTGCACTGAAATCAGTGGGAAATAATTGGTCAGTATTTGAGAAGGCCTTTGATTGCTTATGTAGCCAGATAGCTGATCTAGATGAGTACATGTAAAAAGCAGCCATAGGCATCTTGTATGTGAAGCAGTGAACCTACTGAAATATGGAAATGTAGATGATTTGGATGAGATCGATTCATGTTTTTTTTATTCACTCCATAGTCATCTGCTTTTGAGAGTGCTTGAGCAAGACAGTATCATCAACATATACTTGTTTATTAGTTTGTAGTTATAGTGTCTGCCAACAACGACTGAATTAGTCTTTGCTTTTTTTTCCCCTCATGTAGTGGTTTGATCCTGGCTGGGTGCCAAGGACCCACTAAAGCCACTCTCTCACTTCCCCCCTGCAGATGGACAGGGGAGAGGAAAAAAAACCAGGAGGTTTCATGACTTTGAGATGAGAACCATAAGAAATCCCTTACCGATCATTTCACGGGCAAAACACATTCCACTTGGGGATATTAAGAATTTATTATTAACAAGATCAGAGCTTAAAAACGAGAAGTACAATAAATCTTACAGACTATTTTATATTTATTTATTTATATTACAATAAATCTTCCTCCCCCCCTCTTTCTAAGATCTACCTCCCCCCCCGTGGCCCAGGCAGATGGGAATAGGGGTTGCAGCCAGATGTTGTTTCTCCCACAGCTCAGAGAGAGGATCCTTCCCCTGCTTCCTGTGGGGTCTCTCCCACAGGAGACAGTTCTTCACACACTGCTGCCACATGGGTCACTTTTCCACAGGGTGCAGTCCTTCAGGCACAGGCTGCTCCAGTGTGAGTCCCCAACAGGCCCCATTCCTCTACAGGAGGAATCCTACTCCAGCATGGGCTCCTCTCCCCACAGGCTGCAGGCCTCTTCCAGGACTCTGTTCCAACATGGGCCTCTCACAGGGTCACAGCCTCCTTCCAGCATCCACCTGCTCCAGCATGGGCTCCCCCATGGGCTGCAGGTGAATCTCTGCACCCCTGTGGTCCTCTGTGGGCTGCAGCGGCACAGCTGCTCCACCAGGGTCTGTACCACGGGCTGCAGGGGCTCAGCTCTGGCACCTGGAGCACCTCCTCCCATTCCTTCTCCACTGACCTTGGTGTCTGCATTGTTGTTGTTCACAACTTCTTGCTTTGCTCTTCTCTAGCAGCCATCATCATCTGCCCTCTACTTCTTTTTTTTCCTCCTTCTTAAATATGTTATCACAGAGGTGTTACTATCACTTCTGAGTGGCCTGGCCTTGGCCAGCGGTGAGTCCAGCCTGGAGCTGACTGACATTGGCTCTGCTGGAAATGGGGAAACTTCCAGCAGCTTCTCGAAGAAGTCTCCCCCATAGGCCCCTCTGCTACCAAGAACCTGGCCACAGAAACTCAGTACACCTCAACAAATAGTTATGGACTAATACTTAAACCTGGTTTTGACAGTAGAGAGGGATTTCATTTGGAATGGATATTCCTTTGAAGAAATGGCTTTGCTTTTGTGCCAGTTCTGGCTGTCCTCAAGGACATGAGCAATGCTAAAGCATTTTACAGTCAAAGGGCCTTTGGGGGAAACACTTAAAAGTTTAGGCTTTTAGTTCAGATCTGTTTTTCTTTACCATCATGTCGGTAATGAGGGTGTTTGAGGTTAAGGTTTCAAGACACAGCCACTCTTTTCCCAAGAGCATATTGTTTCCAAAACTGGTATTGGTTTGTTTTTGCCATGAATAATACTGGAAATAAAATATCCTAAACACTAGGAGATATCTCTCCATATTGAGCTTGCTGTGCAATATGAATTGGTGTATAAAGTCAAGTATCTTGTTATAAATATTAATCTTCCTTGGTATGTAACTGGAGACTTGGGGAGAATGATTAAAATTGCCTTGATATCACAGTAATTGCTATAAATAATTGCTAGAAATGACATTCACAGAAACTGAAAATATGTCTCTGCAGGCTTCATGAATTTGATGAACAGGTTGCAGCAGTTCGTGAGGGCATGGCCCGTGTTGTTCCAGTTCCTCTACTTTCGCTCTTTACAGGATATGAACTGGAAACTATGGTATCAATTTCTGCTTTGTTACTTCTGTCAGACTAACTTGTAGTGAGATTATTCACTCATTCGTTTTACTAATCCAAACCCTGCATTAAATGCTGTTTAAAATGATTGCTCTTTGGTTGCAAACATTTAGTTCAAGAAAAGATTTGGAAATGCTTAATTGCCGTATTTGCCTTAGTAAGGTTACTTTGATATAGCTGAGCAGTGATGTAATGAATTATTTCAGGAGGAAACTAACAAACAATCAAACCCAAAAAAACCCACACAACAGGGATCTAGGAAGTGAATTGGAGATATTTCTTTCAAATAAAATGTTTAATTCTATATGTGATTGAGGAATATGAAAGAAGGTTCATTACTATCCCCTGATGGGAAGGTGTATATTTAGTGCTACTGTAGTAGCGCTGTGTGTGGTACTTCAAATATTCAAATGTCCAGGTTGTCACTGTAAAAGATGATTAAATATTTTAAAGAAATGGAGGGAGCAAATCACCTGTAATTGATTTGATCAGACTTGTGTAGCCTATCATCATATCTTATTTTTCAGGTATGTGGAAGCCCAGATATTCCACTTCATCTCCTGAAATCTGTAGCAACTTACAAAGGCATTGAACCAACTGCTTCCTTGATACAGTGGTTCTGGGAAGTGATGGAGTCATTCTCCAACACAGAGCGATCTCTCTTCCTGCGTTTTGTGTGGGGCAGAACAAGGCTGCCCAGGACTATTGCAGACTTCAGAGGGAGGGACTTTGTTATCCAGGTAAGGTGTATGGGATGAGGGACGGATAGTGGGGTATTTAAAAAAGCTGGTAGTGGAGAAGTAGTAGCATGACATAACAAGAGAACAGGCTGATTTTATTAAACTGTTTTGCAAAATTACATTGTAGATTCAGCAGGTATATAAACATTCTCTCTCGTCTTGGACAAGTGGATATTCATTTAATTTCCCAGCCACTTACTTCTCCGGATTTTGATGGTTTTCCACTGTCATTCAACTGTTTTTGCTGGTGTTTATTTACCACTTCATTAACCTTAGTTAATAATTTCAGCTAAATTAAAAACTTACGATCTTCAAATCATGTTTTGATATTTGCTGAAATAAAAGGGTTTTTTTGATTGTTCCCAACCATATATTCATAATCAAAGCAACTCATACATGTCTATCTTTATTCACTTAGTGTAGGGAAAATGGATTTGGCCTCTTCATTGTTCTTTTACAAAACTTGAGCATCAGAATCAAAAATACGCTGTTAAAGAAAATCCCAGTTATTATTTTAATACTTATTAGTGGTTTGACAGTGAATCAAAGGTATTATGCTTTTTTTTTGTTTTTCACCCAACAGGTATTGGATAAATACAATCCTCCAGACCACTTCCTTCCTGAGTCATACACTTGCTTCTTTCTCCTGAAGCTGCCCAGGTATTCCTGTAAGCAAGTTCTAGAGGAAAAACTGAAATATGCCATTCACTTCTGCAAGTCTATAGACACTGATGATTATGCCCGGATAGCGCTGACAGGAGAGCCGGCAGCTGATGACAGTAGTGATGATTCTGATAATGAAGATGCAGATTCTTTTGCTTCGGATTCTACACAGGACTACTTAACAGGACACTGAAAAGTAATCTAAGAAATAGTTGTCACAAGCACTGAGGCAAAATGCCAAACTGACAATGAAGCCAAGGACAGTCCAGGTTTCAGAATATAGACTGTATAGTCAGAGGGATGGTAGTCTTCTGAACATGGGGAAAGTGTGTTTGCTACTCACAGTAGGAGTTAAGGGTTACAGCTTAAACCATCAGCTTAATAAAATAAATGGCACAGTGTATGGGCATTTAACATTTATTTTAAGAGCTGAAAGTTGCCCCCCATAATGCTGCACTACATTTAGAACCTTTGTGTTTACTGAAGTGTTGTAAATGTTTATATAAATATGGTAGTGCAGCATCCAAAAGGCAGTGAAACCTCTAAATTGTGGGTGCAATAGGTTTTTTTCATATTAAGTGTTGTGTTCTGTGCATCTTCTTGATTGTATATTGGAAATACTGTGCAACAACTGAATAGTATTATAAATATTTCAATTAACTTTACTAGAAGTTTGTTAAAAGTTTTTGAACATTGAATAAACATTATTCCTTGAAATTCTTCTATAGATAACTAAAAATGGCCAATAGTTTCACCTCCACCCCTGGTTTGTATATTTTAGCTTATGCATTATTTATCTCAAATTTGATACCTTTCTGTGAAGAGCATCATAATTCTTATCATGGAAAGTGTACTGTATATAATTGGTGCCATGTAAATGCAAAAGTTATAATTTCCTTCCAAATAAAAGTTCTGCCACATAAAAACCAGTGTGTGTTTTTTTGTGGTAATGCAACTGCCGCATGGGATGAACATTGAAATGGCTCTACTAAGAAATGTTTCTGCAGTTTACAGCTGTTGACAAACATAGTTGGTGCTGCTCCACCAATAGTAGGTGCATTGCCAGAGACAGAACATGAGCTACAGGAAACTTGAGCAAGTCTGTGTAACATGTTAATGGCAGTGATTAGGTACACATTGTTTATGCAGTTGTTCCTAAGGCTGCTGTTTCAGTAATGGTGAATTTGTTCTCGGACACTTGGGAAAAAATTTTCCAGAAGTGTAAGGGACAGGTGTTATTAAGTATCTGAATGTGAGTAGAAGAGTGTGATGATACTTGTGTAACATACTGTTGCTGAGAAAATCAGGTCATCTTACAAGGCTTGATCCATGATACATTGTGCATCCAGAGTGGTCCATTTGAATAAGTGGTTGAAATCAAGGGGCCTTTGGACAGGTATTACGTGTGTTGACCACACAGTGTATGCACTAGTTTTTCAAAGTAGGAGAGTAAGATTTAGTTGTGCCAAAGCACTAATATTTAAAATCCAGTAGTAAGTGAAATTATATCATTGTATCACTGATTATTAGGATGGGTATATCTGAGTATTTAACATTTTACAATTTGAAGTGGATTAATTCCAACTAGATCTAAATATTATCTGTGGTCATGAAATAAGTTCTCATGGGACAAAGTTGATATTTCAAAATAGTGGTGAAACTGTCTATTTGTTGTTAAGATGCCAAGAATTTTTAAATATGTCGGCCTTAGAGGCCTCCTTTTAGTGTTAAACATCTCTTGCAATAAATGTTCCTGTCCTGGCCTTCTCTTTGTTGGAGATTCCAGAGTCAGGGCTGTGCTCCATCCTCGAAATTTTCTCTTATCTGCTGAAAAAAAATGTTGCATCTTTTTTGAGTCTTACAGATGCAGAACTCGAAAAACCTTAAGCAACCTCTTTTATCTTTGCTTCTGAATTGAATTTCTCTTGGGGGTAGAGTGGAGGACCTAGTGCAGAAGTGCTCATGTGGTCGTCTGCTGCCCTTCACCATAACACCAGAGCCCTGTAGGCATCCAGCTTAATCAAAGAGATTCTGTAGTCAGCTTTTCAGGACATGCGATGAATGAGTCATACTGAAACCTCAGCCCAAGTTCAGTTGCCATTCTTGAATTTCAAACCACATTTCAGGAGCATATGAACTACTATAACATGGAGAAGTTCATAACTTGCTTACAGGAAAGCAAAATAACGTCCGAGGTTTTTCTTCTTCAAGAAAAGCGAAAACAAAATATCCTTTATGCAAGGAATCTATTGGTAATTAGTGAACTGCACAAAAGTTAAGCTCCTATCTTTTGCTTTCTTGACCTCACATGGCAGGCCTCCCAGTCCTCTGATCATCTTTGTGGCCCTTTTCTGAACCCTCTTCAGCCCTTCTTTTAGATGGGGGTGTCTTGCAGTCTTCTGGGGTACTCCTTGATCTCCACAATGTCTCCAGTATTATGGCTCTTTTAAACACCCTCACATAGATACTGTCAGGACCCATCAGTTTGTAGGGGTTGAGCTCCTGTAATAGGTCACACACCAACTCTTCCTCTGCTGATGGTGAGTCTGCATCAACCTGGATTTTTCTTTCCCAAGGCCAAGAGGCCCAACAGTGCTGGTAAAGATGGAGATGAAGAGTGTTGAGAACCTCTGCCTTTTGAGCATTGCAAGTGACTGATTCACCTCTTCTGTTGAATGGCAAGCCAGTGTTCTCCTTCTGTTTCTGCTTGTTGTTTAGGTACCTGAAGAACCCTTTCTTGTGTTTTTTGATGTCTATGCCCAATTTCTGTTCAAGCTGAGTTTTTGTTTGTCTAACTGTATCTCTGCAAACCGGACAATGCTCTTGTAGTTATCAATAGGTATTCACCCACATTTCCTATAGCCTGTAACAATCCATTGTAATCCTCCAGTCATATGAGTTGTTCCACCATATCTCAGTTATTCCTTATGACATCATAAATTTCTGACTGGGTGTGGAGCTCCAGTTCCTTGTGTTTTTATGCCAGTCTGGATGCTTTGGTATACATATGCTTGAGGTGTTTGGTCCTAAGGAACATTTGTTGCTGCTCTGGTTAGTCTGGCTTATTGCCCAGTTGGTTGTGATGGTTTCAGTGTTGTCACTTTGAACTGTACCACCTGAGAACTTCAGTTTAAAGCCTGCTTCATCAAGTTGCCCAGCCATCTGCCAAAGATTCCTTTGCCTTTTCTACACAGGTGGATCTCATCTCTCCTTAACAGGCTGTACTATTTCTGAGTAGTAGTTGTGATTCTTGAAAAAAACATTGTTTCAAGTGGTCAAAAAATGAGATTTGCTCTTAATGAGCTCTTAGATGCAAATTCCTAGTCTAAGAAGGAAAAATATTCAACTTTGCAAATGAGGAATGGATTGCTAGTGTTCCTTTTGCTTTTTCATGTGTTACTTCCCTGTAAAACCAAAGATGATGGTTTGATTTATTATAAAGCTTTTCCATTACGACATTGCAGAAATATGAGAGAAAAATCCCTTCCTGTGTTCAAAATTTCTCTTTGTTGCATGGATAAATTCCAGATACCTCCAAAACTACCTAAAGGATGCTAAACAACCTTTGAATATGGACAGAAGGTCATTGAGTCCTACCAGGGAGTTTAGGGGACATGAACCATTTATAATCATGGTTTATGTTCCTTAACATGTTAGTCAAAGACATCTTCAGGCCAGCATGTGTAGGTACTTACCTTCTCTGGAAACGTCTTAATCAGCAGGCTGTGTGCAAAACTGTATCATTTGGTACTTTTCTAGAAAAAGTGGAATCAGTGGATTACAAAGATCTCATTGATAAAATATTTTCCCTTTTTTTGTTTGAAGAAAATGTACAGATGTAGTTTCCTGTAGATGTTGCCTTTCATGGTGATCCTTATCAATAAATATTATGGTGTTACCTAAAACATGCCAAGAGAAATTCAATTCAGAAGCAAAGATAAAAGAGGTTGCTTAAGGTTTTTTGAGTTTTGCATCTTTAAGAGTCAAAAAAAGGTTCTTTTACTCAACTGGGGTTGAAAGGTGTGAAATTGGAAAAAAATACTCTATCATGGTGTCATGTCCTTACCTGAAAACTGCAGTAAAGCAACACAACTGTGAATGTGACACACAAACTGATTGTGAATTGATGCTCTGATACTTGGAAAAGTTTCTACTGATTTGTGTGTCTGTCTCAAATTTCAATGCTGATATTACATCCGCAAAGTTCTTCAGCTTTGCATGTAGTCATCTGATGGCCAGCGAGTACCATTGTGCAAGAATTTCTCAGAAACACAGAGTAGAATTGTTTCAGTTGTTTCCTGACTATGGTCATCCTTGATCAACACTCTCCAGTGAGTTTGCATGTGGTGGACTAACATCATGACCTGGAAAAGATTGCAGCAGAAAAATTTCGAGAAATCTATTTGGAGAACGTGGATATAACATAAAGGAGGACATGATATAATGTAAAATACTCTAGGATTCTCTTTTGTAAATGGTCAGTCTTAAGTGAAAAGAAACTTAATGGGCACTTGTATGTATTTACTACTGATGATAAACCTTAATAAAGATGAGGTACACCACTTCTAGAAAATAAAGTCCAAGATAGGAGTATAAACCTTCTTGTTTCTGTGTGACAATCAGTGTATGGAGACAAAAAGTGCTAATGTTGTTTGGGTCTCAGTGACCAGCTGAGCTTTGTTATCCTGTTCGGCAGCAACTCATAAGGGGAAAAAAAGGCAAGAGAGTGTAAAATCAAAATTTTACAGGTGAAACTTCAGGAAAAGCATGAAGGTCCCTCCCTAACTGAAAAGACTTTTTGAGCAAGACTTCTGCATGTATTCTTTCTGGTTCTGCTGTTTGTAACATTTTTCATTGGTTTCATCACATGGACCTAGAAACACCCTAGAGAACAGGGTCCATGTCCAGAATGAAGTGGATGGGAGAAAGGCTGACCTTGGCAATGCAGAAGTCAATGGGTTATGAAGTGCTGTGTACAACAGGAGGAAGAAAACAAATGCATGAAATAGTGGTGTGGGGAGGCCAAGTGTGATCTGGGATGGCTTGAGTGAGTTTCTCTTTCTCCATGCTTCTGCAGAGGACAGGGGATTCCTGGGGGAAAAACAGCTGGACAAAACCATAAAGGAAATTAACTTTGGGGTGCAAATCAGGCATCTTCTTTACTGTGATCCTGGGGGCTGCTGCTTCCTGACAGAGACACTGACTAGGCTCCAGTCTATGGTACTTGTGATCAGTTCCCATGTGGGGTAGTGCCCAGCGACCTTTGGAATGTTTCATTTTGGAACAAAGGAAGACATTTTAGTTGCACACGTGGACCTACTGTACAATGAGTTTTCAATAGCATTAGGAAAGATGGGGGATTTAGGCTGGTGGTACCCAGGAAAAAGTCATGTTGCCTGTCTCCCTGCAATAAAGTGACAATTTAGTACCACAGACCTGTTGTATGAAGGAGCAAAGTACATTCACTAGAGGAAGATACTGTAGTGTATAAGGGCTTGTATCATCTGGAAGCCAAATACCTGGAAGTATCTTGGTCCCCTTGGGTGCATGTGACCTTGGCAGAGTGACAGGAATGTGGTGGGATATTTTATCTGTTACATTATTTGCAGGGGATGTTAAAAGTATGGCTATCTCTTCCAGGCCTCTCCTGCCTGAAGCCTGCCATAGGGACGCAGGGGCAGCGATGTGGCTGCCTCTTTCCCCTTTGCAGGTTCAAACAGTGGTGAAACTGTGCATGTATCCCAGAGACAGGGTCATGGACACCCACAGGACACTGATACGGCCAGTCCCACCCAGGAGTTAAAGAACCTCACCTGTTCCAGCAGCTGATGCCAAGACCGCATTGTGCCAGCAGCCAGCACCACTTTTCACACACACCCACTCAGATCTCACTGGTAGCCAGTACTCAGTCCTTGCAGCACACGTGCATGTGGGGTAGAAAATGCGGTCCTGGTTTTGCTTCCCAGTCTCGATTCCACAAATGAAACTGTCTGCAAGCTGCAGGATGTCAGTACCATATTGATACTTGTTTCTAAGATGATCTTGCTTGGTCCCAGGCAGTTTGTAGTGCTAATAAAATACCCGTGTATAGGCATGACCAGGGAGGAGAAGCCTGCGGGAGATTTTCAAGCTTCCTCTGTGGTTAAGGCACAGGACAGGAGTCAGAAGATCAAAGTTCCTGTATTGTATGGAAAAGCTGTTTCAACACATAGGCGCCATTGATGAAAGTTATCTCCATGGAGTGCTAGACACAGTTTGATGGGACCAAGGCTTCATTCTTGCCAGGCAGTATCACCTTCTCATCCCTTATGGAATGGTAGCAGTTGCTGGTAAGGCCTAATGGGAGATGGTAAAACAACTGCCTTATAGTACCTCTGGGAGATCCAGGTTACTTTATGGTGTCACAACAACCTTGAGACAGTAGCATTTGCAGGAGTAGTCAGTACCCCTTCTACCCATCAGAGCCTAGATCCACTCTTCCTGCTGCTTTTGGGAAAGAGGTGAACTGAACCTACTGAGCACTCATTTACTGACATAGCTGGGGTCTTGGGGTCATTTGATGAGTTTTCAGTACCTTGTCTGTTGCCTGAAGACAGCAGTTCCTAATATGAATTGTCATGAAGTGAAAGGATGCTTTCCTACCACCGAGATGGAGTTTGCATTGCCAATATTGAGCAGTCCTCAGCACTCTGTGTGACCAGATCCACCCTTCAGAGATAAGTGTTTGCGTGTAACTCAGAAATGCAAGATTGGCCATGGTCTCTGGAGGTCATCCCTGGTGATGGTGCAGAGCTGTTTTCCTTTTGGTATGACTTTTGGTCTGATGGAGTTACATCAGTGGAGAGTAAAAGGTCAGAAACAAAAACTGTGAAGCGAGATGAAAGTGAGTGTTTTGTGAAATACACCTCTCCTCTGTTCAAGTCCAACTTAGAGAAAATGATTTATGGTAAGATGTTTTTATAGGTGAGCTTATGGGAGCTAGCTCTGCTAAAAAGAGCATGGAAAGAAAATTATTTTGAGCAGTTTGGCAAACGCTGAGTTAAACCCTGCAGTGGTAGAGATGTTTCTGCTCAACCAAATTAACACAAGGGAGTCTGTGAAATGGAGCTGGGACATGTTAGATAATGTGTAATAATGTTATAACTTTCCTAGCAGAATCATATATCAAGTATGTGTGTACCATTAATTATCATTATATGTTGCTATAAATTATGCACATATATGGGGAAAAAATGGGAGAGGAATATTTAACTTTGATAGCAATTAAAAACCTTGTGAGTTTCTATTGAACTTTACTGAAAAATCATAGCAGTCAAATACCTCCTTTTATGAAAACTTCAGAAAACCTCTCAGTTTAAACAAATTAGTTTCACCTCTGCTAGAGACATTATTCTCTGCTCTGCCTGGCACATAGAAATAATGGCTCCATAACCCCATTTAGGACTGAGATTTGTCTCTGTGTGAACACCAGCGTAACTGTCCTGGAGTAATTATTTTTCTTGCCCCACTCCAGACCAGTGCAGGGTGGGAAAGTGGAGAGGGGACATATGTGGTTACTCTGGAATAAGTGTGGAGGCTGGCAGACAGATGTAGAATTTGGTGCCATTCAGTATTTATTTCTCTATGTAGATGAGAGATCCACACAGATAAAGGTTTATCTTTGTGATTTTCTCAGCTGAGTTATGATTAGCTCTAAGAATATGGTATGACTTTTGAACATGAAGCTCTTTTTGTGAAATAAGTACTGTCTCGTGCTTCTTTTGACGTATGTACTCATGCATAAAAGGGCATTTGCTCTTGTATTTGCATCTTCTTATACAGAGAGTAACCTAATGGTCCTGGTAGACCTCCCAGTACTGCTGTCCTTGTGTCCTGAACCAAGGTATAGATGTCCATTGGCTCCCTGGCCTGTGCAGATGGGCAGCGTTTGGCATGTGGAGCAGCTGCAACTGCCAGGGGCTACGGCCAGGAGCGTGAGCAGTGTTGGGCAGGCAGTGAATGCCACCTTTCAAGGCCTAGAGCTGAAAGGGTACTGTTGTTATCAGCATCCCTCCCTGAATACATCCCATGACCTGTTGCGTGGAGCCTTTCAGAGTGGATACAGGCACAGATAACAGGGCTGGGATGTGTGTCTGTCTGCTTGACAGTGGCATGTTGCGAGCAAGTTCACGGATGCTCTGCTTTTCCTGTGGTCTGTCCCACTGCTGGTGAGGCACACTTGGTGCTGGGCTGACCAGTGTGATGACAACTGTAGCGTGGCATGAAACACTCAGAGACCTCCAACAGTAGCCCTATAGAGTGTGGGGTAGTTTTGTTTAATATCACCAAGGACTCAATGAACCACTAGTTCTGTTTTAGCTTCAACCTGAAAGAAAAAGTCACGGGGTTCCCTTGCCAGAGAGTTTTCCTCTCTCCTTGTCGCAGGCCTTGTTGGAGGGATTGCTTGTTCCTGTGTGCTCTGGAAGTTAAGCATTTCATTTAAGGTTGCTGATTCATAGAATCATAGAATGTTTGGGGTTGGAAGGGACTTTAGAGAGCAAGTAATTCTAATCCCTCTGCCATAGGCAGGGACATCTTCCACTGGACCAGGTTGCTCAAAGCCCCATCCAACCTGGCCTTGTTAATCAAATTTGGTTTGTTCAGCTCTGGCATACACTGCCACAGGCTTCTCAGACGGTCAGTTCAAGACAGCAAATCAACATCCAACTGTTAGCTTGCCACTGAGTGGGCAGTGTTGGTGGATAATAGTACTTAATAATCATCTGCAGAGGAAGTCAGCCAGTTGTCACACTCACTACAGCCAGTTGATTTGTAGATATAAGCTATAAACTAGATTTCCCCATCTCCTGACAAATTTACTGTTTCATGTTGGTATTCAGCAAATGGATGTTTTTGGCTTTGTGTTTTCACCAGCTCTGCTCACTCCCTTCTTCTCTCACCATCCATGCAGACAGGGCCTCCCAGGGGTAGGAAACAAGAGGAGGAGATGAGAAAAAACAAGTAGAAAAAAAGTAATTGAAGGAGAAAGAAACAGAAGAGATGGATGAGGAAGGAGCCCAGCCACAGTTGGATTCAGGCTCGTCTGAGCCTGGTGTGCATTTGTCCAGTGCAGGTCTGGGAAACATGGAGGAAAAGCAGAACAGCCTCAGGGTGGTGTGTGTGGACATCTGCCTTAAGGAGAACAAATTCTTCCTGGTTAGAAAGACCCCTTGCAAAGGCAACTCTTTCTTCCCTTTGCACAAGAGGTAGACCTATCCCTCTGGAAGAATGCTCAACTCTGTCACCTAAGGCTTCATCCCCACTAAATCTAGGTGTCTAAGCTGAAGGTCTCCACCTATGAACTCAGTGTTTATTCTCTCCGTTTTGGGATGTGGAAGCTTATTTACTTCAGCTTATTTACTCTACAGTCTGTAGAGTTTTTAATCTCATCCTGCAGTGCACAGCTGGCTTCTTAGACTCTGCTGACTGCACTGATCCTTCATCTCCAGGGACTACAACTGGGAGTTTAGACCCATGACTTTTGTATAGACACCTAAAATCTGCTGGAATGCACCCCTCCCTAGGGTAGGCTGGTGTCTATTCGAGGTGTCTGTATTGTTTATTTAAAGTTCAGGAGACCAGTTGGGCTGGACACTCAGTGGTGGCACAGCGGGAGGGGTGAGACAGTGGATGGAGGAACTGCCCCTTCCACTGGTGGAGGGCACTGCTGGTGGGCGTCTCTGGCAGCTCCTCTGCCCTCAGCCCCCGGGGCTGGGTGGGCACTGCTCTCCTGCCTGGAAAGCCCACCAGGAATGCAAAAGCCCCTCTCTGTTGCACTGAGCTATGTATGTTTCACACAACAGCCAGTCTGCTGGCAGACATGTTACTGCCTACTGAGAAATGAGTCTTTCCTCCACCTCTACAGCAGGGACTTGTTTACATGGACTATAATCTTATGCATTTATTAGCGATTAATTTATCTTAACTTCAAACGCATAATTTTCTCTGTCAAATGATAGGGGGTCTTGGAACATCCATTTTTGGTATGAAAAGACAGACTATCAGAGCCAAGCCTGCTTTGCCACTCAGC
The DNA here is from genome assembly GCA_013390005.1 of Calyptomena viridis. Taxonomy (NCBI): domain Eukaryota; kingdom Metazoa; phylum Chordata; class Aves; order Passeriformes; family Eurylaimidae; genus Calyptomena; species Calyptomena viridis. Next base: position 24,028 of record WEIV01030221.1, read on the forward strand.
TCTGGTGAGCTCTGTGAAAACCATGAAGTTTAAAAACTCTTTGTTATGAAAATGATCAGTTTGAATCCGGACCCCAGTTAGCTCCTGTTCTGTGGTACAGGCCAATAGATATGAAATCCTAAATCAAACTGAGCAACATCACAGCTTTCTCCTTGCAGACTTTTCTAGTTGTGATTTCATAATTAACTATTATTTTTTGCATATCTTTTTGTTCCCATTGCAGATTCTTCTGCAAACTCAAGACATGATGTTCCACGTGGTACATGAGTATGTTCAATGCATTATTTTCAGAGATGAAGCATATGCCAAGCACCACTTTCTCTAGTGTGAATATATGGTGCTTCTTTGCTTTTCCCCCTTAAATTTACTGATAGAATTAGGGAAGAAAAACAATTTTTACGAACAATATTATCACATCCAACAACATTGTGTCTCTAGCTTTCACAATTCCGGTGTATGCCTGCAATGAATGGAGAATGTCCAAAATATTTGCTATCAGTGTAGCAAATGCCACAGCATTCCACATGCCAATTACCTGCCACTAATTTGGAGTGTTTCTGCCAATTCCATTGTCCATGTGTGTGCTGGAGTGTGGTCTTCAATGTCTGGTTCACTGCTGAGAGCCTGAGCCTCCTCCAGCCTTTCAGTTTTCACCTGGATCTTTTCTGCTGACATCTCACTTTCTGATTTCCTGTGTTAATTTGTAAGCCTTTCCATTCCAGCTCTCCACTGGCTGTGTTCTCCCCTCCAACTCTGCCTCTCAGCCATACTTTGATTGTCTTCCTAGGCACAGACTTTTTAAACAACTGACTGTGCTCACTGTATTGATTCAGCCATTATACTACGGCCTCTGCAGTGATACCTGCTTGTCTATGACCCATGAAGTTATTCCCATACTTTGTGTTTCCACCACAGCTTTGATCAAGACCTGGTTGTTGGCTCTACAGCACTGGGAGACAAGCCCTGCCTGGTTTTGCACACTTTTGATGAAGTTCAGTTCCTATTGCTTTTACTTTATGGATCCTGGAAAATAATAATAAATTCTAGGTGCACTATCCTCCCATTTCTCATCTTGCTCAGATATCAGCCTCAGTTTCTCAGGATATACCTCTCAGGGTACTGAAGTGTGCCTGGTGTCTTCTCCTTCCGAACCACGGAGTCTTTCAGGTCTGCTCAGCTGATGTTTGCAGGATCTGCAGCTAAACTACTTCTGAAACCCCTTTCTACCACAAGATGCTCGTCTGTTTCCTTTTTTTTTTTTTTGTTCCATGCATCCCAAGTGTCTTGAGTTCACTTTTATCTCTACTGCCTAAGGATACCTTGGCTTCTGTCTTTGATGCTGGACAAACTTCTGCTACTGCTGCAGACTGGTGAGAATCACTTCAGTTAATCTCTTCAGTACACTTGTCTGGGTAGACTTGACTCTTCCAGGGTTTTTATAACCTGGAAGGGAAATGCTGCAGCTCCTTCCAGCCTGGTGGTGTATGCAGCTTCAGAAACTCTGGAAGAGCACAGCGAGTCCATGGCATCAGCTGGAGTTTGTAGCTTCTGTGTGCACAATGGCCTCCAATTTATCACAAATTTATAGGCAGATTTTAGGTTAGTTCTATGTTTACCAGGAAATGCCCTTACTTCTATGGCAAGTTAAAGGTTTATAGGAAACAGATGCAAAAGCATGACTCTAATTTTCTCTAATTAATTTCCTTTAATTATCTGGATTTCTGCCTGGCCTTCCACTGTTAATATGGCTATCTCAGTGATGTAGCACAAGTCTAAATGGAAATGTAGGTTCAATGAGGTGATAGATGTTCGATGAACTCTTACAGTAAACAGAGTAGTTGACACCCTTTTGATGTGTACCCCCTGGAAATACTACAATTACTGTACAGATCAGTGATGTCTTACTTGCTCCTTACTCTGTGTGCTCTCTTCCGCTTTTTACATCATCTGCAAAGAGGATAACTTCATCTTTTTCTGTGCTTTTACAGCATCTCCAGCTTGGAGTCCTCAGCCAGGGGAGGAGTTAGGGATGGGCCAATAGGGAAGAGGGATAGGAGGGATTGACATGTTGAGGGGACCAATGGGAATAAGGGGAGGAGTAGGGTAAGTCACGTGGACCAATGGGGTACCGAGGAGCACAGGAGGGACTAGAACAACTGGAGGGGTTTAGGAGATTGACAGGGAAGGTTTGGGAAGAATAGGGGTGGTTCGGGCACCTAATAAGGGGACAGGGAGGAGTTCATGCAATAGGGGGTATGTACAGTAACAGAACATACCAAGTATAATATAAAGGGGGTAACAGAACATATCAATACAGAGATAGAAGGGACAAATCATTAAGAAACTAAAAAACACCACCGCAATTGGTTTTACTTGTGAGCATAAAATTGGATGGGAGGACACCTGTATATTTATAACGTACCTGTAAATATTTTCATGGAAATTATGTTTTCTGTGATTAAAAAGAAATGTCTCAGGCTAGCATATCTATTGCCACACTACAGCAGTCAGGGAGTATTTGTACAATGATACTGGGGATAGATATAAATAGATTTCCCTTCATAAAACATGAATAGGCACTTCTTGAGTTACAGGTTTGTAAATAGCTTTCTATATCTTAGGCTATTGTCACCTTGCTGTTAGTAGACAATAAGATTAAACTGGAACCTATTTTACAATAAAAGAGCATCTGTTACGTGTGCCCTACAGCCTATGGGGAAAAAACCCAAACCAAAACAAGTTTTGAAAAATACACTTTTGGACAATTAAGTACCTCCATCAACAGCACAAACAGACCAATTTAGCAGAAATTGCATGATGGTCCACCTTGTTGCATTTCCTCACCAGACTCCTGTAGTAAGCACCTCTCCACAGCAACAACAGACACAAGCTATGGATATACATCCATGATGTACTTTAAATGAGAACATTGAAGATAACTGTTGATGACCTTATGGATAATCCTGAGAGAGCAGGAAGTGTTCATTTCTGGTATGAATCTTAGAAGGTCAAAAATCGTTATTCATCTTTCAAGAACAATTACTTATTTAGAAAGGCTCAGCTAGTAAAAACCATCATTGCTATATAATAACATGCAGTTCTTCAAGGCAAAATGTCAATAGCATCATTCTCTTTGTGAAGAATGAATGTTGTACCATTTTTCTATTGTGTTATTTTGCTTGTAGCTATGAAATTAATGTACCATCTGTTTCTCCAGTTGGCATACACTGTATATAGAGTGTAGATTATATTATTTTTTATCAGTTTTTGTCTGATACAGACAAAAAGTGTTTGGCTGGTGTGTTGCTTAATTACCTTCACATTAAGTATTACAGTGGAATTAATAAATCTTTGAAATTCCAGTATAAAGAACAGAATGAACATGGGTCAGGATAACACTGTTAGTAATTTCTGATGGTAGAAAACGTGAATTTCCCACCCCCAGCCCCCCCCACATATCACCAGTTTTTCTTAGTGAGAAGTGTTAAATCTGTTCTTTTATAACTTCTGTGGCAATTTCACAATGGTACTTCTGCTCTGTTCTCCTCCAGCTTCCTGCTGAACTGAGGGTAGTGCCTGAAGTGTCTGCTCAGCAAAGCTAATCATGATCTGTGTACTCTTTCTCTCTTTGACACTTGCCACAAACACCTCAGGCTTCAAAAGAGCTGCGTTTGGGCAGAAAGTAACGGGTGCTGGGAGTAAGTCGAGTTCCTCACTGAAATCACATGATGGCAAATCTGGGAATTCCTGCTTCATTTATGAGTGTGCACAGAATGCAATGTCACTCTCTCCCCATCCAGAGATGCTTACTACAAAGAACTGAGCAGAATTCCACAGCAACAAAGTCATTTACCCAAATAAACTCCCTCATTGGAAAGCACCGGGATCTTGCTGCTCTCTCTGTTGAACTGAGTCTTTTATTTTTAACATCTGTGCACCTTTTTTTTTTCCCATTCTGCAGGTTTTTATTTTCAAACGAAAGAATCACTTCAAGAATTCTTCAAAAGAGCAGGTAAAATGCACTTTTTCTACAAGAAATGTTTTCCTAGAATAGTTTGATGCAGTTCTGTTATTTTGTGAGGATATGTTTTAATATGTGCAATAAAATATCATATATTAAAAGTTAGTCAAACTTTGCAAGTAGTGTAGGGTCTCTGGACACCATTTATGTGTACCTGAGTGTTCAGCACTTTGAAACATCAGTGAGACACATGGAGTATATATTATAATATTCAAATTTTTTTAGTTGTGTTCCCTTTTGCCTTTATATTGTCTAAAAAATTAACCTTTCCTAGAGTATTTAATATTTAAAAGATTGTTCTAACTTACTTTAGATTGTAGATTCTTCGGGGACTCAAACTTATTGTGATTGTTAAAGTATATTTTTTTTGCCACTCGTTCAACTTATGTGCAAGGAAAGTAGTTCAGTCTTACTTTTTGGACTAGATATTCTGTAAAACATGAAGCTTCATGTTTAAAAAGTATGTTTAGATCTGTGTGCAGAGATAACACATTGATGTTGTGGAGTGAATGCATCTCTCAAGTAAAATGATTTAATAAAAAATTGATTACTTTTCTGAAGCATTCCTTTTCATGGGTTTTACTCATGTTGGCTGTATCTGTAACAAGCTGTTGTGATTTTTCTAGTCACCTTGCTGTAGTAGTCTGCCAGCAAGAGAGCAGTCTGCAGGCCAACAATGGACTGGTCTGTTCTGCTCAGCCCTGTTTTTGCTGAACGAGGAAGAGAGTAAAACTGCCCCACTTCCCAAGAGCTTGTGCTTTTACAAATTAGCTGTGAATTTTTTGTTTTCAATAAAACTTAAATCAAGGTCAGGGAATGAATCTCTTAAAAGTAGTTGTATAATTTCTTAATGGGGAATATGTCTATTTTTTTTTTTTGAGAATTAAATCTATAACTCATATGAATTAGTAAATTAGTAATTAGTTGAGCTGCAACTTTCAAGAGATGTGGTTCAGCTTATATATAAGAATCATTTGGTATTTCTTAATGGAGTCATAGATGGAAAACAGAAACTTAATTTCTACCTGACTCACACAGAAAGAGTTGGTCTTCTCATGTGCTGCCATCAGAATGCCTAGTAGTTAAGAGGGTAATTCCTGCATTGCTGCTGAAAGCTTAGGTTTCAATGCAGAATCTGATCTATTGGTAGGAGGCTAATACGGACCTCATCAGTTCTCTTTTGAGGCATCTATATGCTTTCTTCTGAGTTAAGTGAGTCACCGTGAGTTAGTCTTAAACATCACTGGAACAAAGCAGAGAAACCACAAATGACAGAGTTGCTGAAATTTAGAGCTGAACAGATCCTTGTGAATATAATCCAGAAGAATTGCCTGCGTTATGGGTTTTTCCTACAGGTAAATCTAGGAGAAGAACCGGTTCCTCACTGCAAAACTTGCAGATGGTGTTTGAGTAGAAACGGGAAAAATTCAGGCTTGTGGCATGATGTCAAGGTACAAAAAGGGAAGAGGAGAGTATTAGTCTAAGGGATTTGCCTATGATTTTCTCTTTAGAAGGTGTGTTAACTAAAGCTATAGCCTACTAGGAGAAGTGAGAAATTTAAATATTTGCCCTCTTTTTCATTGGTAGAGAAACAAAGTACAAAAGGGACAAAATGCATCACAGAAGAGTCTGCAACAACTATTTCTATAATGTTTCCCAATAAAAATTGCTGCAGAAACCTCCACAGAATTTTTTTTTCTTTAATTCTGTGACTGGTTGCTTTTGCCAGATCACATTTTCCCTTGAGGATTAACTTTAAACTGCCAATTAAAAGTTATTGCTAAATCCTGTTACAGCAGAAAGCCTTCAAGTTCATACAGTTAAGATTTAGCCATTGCTCTTTCACAGAATAGATTAAACTGCTGGGATTTTGTTAAATTACTTTTGTAATTTTGTACATTCTGTAGAATAGCCATATAGCCAGTATATTTTTTAGGAAAAAGGAGCTGTATTAATTTCAGCTTATTTCATTCCATTAAAAACAAAGGGAAAAAAATTGAAATTGAGACGAGCAAATACTACCACATTGTGCTAAGAGTGCAATAAAGTTTGCCTATCGATACAGTGATGACCTGGTTTCTTCTTCAAGAACTTAACAAAATCCTGTTAGCCTGTCCTACTTAGAAACGAAATTGCTGAAATATGTGTAGCAAAGGTTAGATGACCTTTTGTACAACTTTTGGGCAAAGGGTACTGCAATAATCCTGTGTTTTTCAACATGTCATGTATGACACACTCTGTGTGTCACTGCTCTGAGCAGGGACAAATGGAGCATTATCTCAGAAACCTCAGAAAGCTGTGGGGCAATGGTTGGCAGATGTTTGCTTTTTTTAATGTGGTCACTATAGGAACATCAGTTGCTTTAAAATCTGTGTGTCCAGCTAAGAACAGATCAAACAGGAAAGAGAAATGGACCCACTGATATTTTAATTTGCCTCAGAGAAAGAAAACCAACATTCTGTGTCCATTAGAAAAGCTGCATAGTGCTGCCAAAAGCATCTATTCACTCTAAGAGACGTTGAACATAGAAATGTATTCATCCATAAATCGACATTTCAGTTTTTATATTCCTTGCATCTACATGCTTTAGCCCCAATCCTGTGATCTTGTTGAAAAGATTGAATTTCTTGATCTCTGCAGGAATATAACTGCACCCAGTATTTTCCTATCAAAAAGAGCAGAAATAGGGGTGTCTTTTTAGATGAGAAAAGATAGCCTAAAGTAAGATAAAAGTCGTGTTCCTGTTCAGCAAATGAATGGGTGAACCTGATTCTATGCAGGATACAGTCTCTTTTGGCTGATTAATGACTTCTTTGCATGCACTGCCTTGTTTTGAAGTCATCTTAGTGACACCGATCAAAAAAAGTCTTAGACTTGCAGAAATACTAATGCAGTATTCAATGGGTTTAGGTACCAGGTCTGCAGTATTTCAGGAGCCTATAAAAAAGAGTAAAACAAGCACTGAAGAGGGTACTTTGCCATCCTCCACAGTGGGGATTTCTGGGGCTTTGGACTAAGATGGCTTATGAGAGGGACCATCAACAAATGCAAAAGGTACCTGATCCAGGGGCTGTTGAAGTGTCGTAAAAGCCTCTCATTACCTACGTGTCACAAGATAAAGGAGGGCATGGAGGCATCTATCCTCCACAGGATTTTTTAGTCTGCTTGCCATTCCCTAGACATCACACATACCCTCTTTTCCCTCTCTAGCCCCCACCCCCCAGCCTCCATCCCTTGACAGCAGATGCCCTTATCTTCTTTCATGGTCATATGTCACTTCAGAGGCTTGCAATGTCAGTTGGCTTAACACTGTACAGGTCTCATTTGATGCTCATTGCCTTTCCCTGATTTGCATAAATTCATAACTATTTACTCTCTTGGGAAGGCTAATTGCTGCATTTATTTGATCTATGACGCAGCACACCCTGAAGATGTTGTGCTTGAATACTCCTTTAACCATTTCTCTTCTCTGTCATCAACTACTTGTAGCACAGAACTTCACTTCTTTTAAATATATCATTACAATTATTGGTTTAATGTAACACAGAAAATCAATCTGCTACATTTCTGTTTTAATTAAATAAAGTGTCTTGGCAAGATGAGTCTTAAAACTTCTGATTTCTAAATTGACAACAGCATTGATTCAATTCAATTCAATTTGATTCAATTCTTTTTCATTAGACTGGGCTATGGTCTCTCTTTTTGCTTCACACAAAGGGACAGCAGGGTTTTTTTATCTTGTTTCCTTTTTGGGGGGAGTTTGTTTTTTTATACTAGTTCCCAGCTATTGAATTCTGCTCACCTCCAACAAAACTTCTTTCTGCTAATATTGCTGTGGTGTTGCAGCTTGCAGGTCAGCCACCAGAGGTTTGGATTTGGAGAAAGAGGTAAAGCCTCATTCATCTACTGCCACAGCTGGGCTGTAGTTCTCAGCACCCTCACGGAGGAGGCCTACATTGCACTCTTCTCCAGCAGGGGTGCTGGTGTTTTCACTGCTTTTCCCTGACTGATATAATGGGTCCTGAGAAATGTTTACTCAAGACTTGCTCATGCTGAGGTGCTCCCAGGTTGTCAGAAAGCCAGAGGCTTGCTCTGGTCTCAGGATTTGCATCAAACTGTGTAGTATTTTCTTTTCCATTGTTCATGGGATAATTTGTTAAAAATCTCATTTCTCTTACCAATCTTCAGACCAGGAGGACTTGAAGCATATATCTTCCTTCCAGTCCAGTGGCAGGATGCCAATACAGTTACATGACTTCCTTTGGATTTGTGGATTTGTGATTAGCATGGATTTGTTAATTACTGGGCAGGGAAGCAGCTGTACCATAAGGCATGAGACACAGCTGGGATGTATTTTGTGCTCTGCAAGGAGCAGCAGCAGGAGCGCAGTAAGTGCAGCAAAGTGCAGTTCCAGCTGCATGATGTGGCAGCTGCTTCAGGGGGTGCTGGGAAGTTTACTAGCTTGTTTGAAACTGAATCAAAGCAGAAATATAAGTGTGACATTTGGTGCCAGACCCTGTTTCTTGGACACCCCCAAAAGGCATTTATGGGTGATTTTTCCTTTGAAATCGGTTCTCTTTTAGAGAATTAATAGAATGTAGCATTTTGTAATTGCTTGCCCTAGAAACACATTTTTGTTACGGCTTTATATGTTTATAAATTTGCAATTTGATTTTTGAGCAGAACAGCTGGATTGGTTAAACTGCTTTGTGAAAAATACATTTAATTCATAACACAAGCATCACAGATATTTCCATTTTCTTGGAAATAGGGCAGGTACAAGGTGAAAAATGTCAAAAGATACACTAAGTACAAATTGGAGAGATGATGCAACTGCTCAGGATCTAGCACTACAGACTACTGTCGAACTATTACTGCTCTTACACTACAGCTTCTCTTAAGTCAGACATTAATCATAGCCTACAGGCATGAGCATAGTTGAGGCAATAACTCTTCATCTGTAGAGACATCTTCCAATAATTGTATGATTATAAAGGAGCCATTTCAGTGTTTGCATTCCTGTCTCTAGTTATTTGTCTTTGCAAACTGTGTCTGTTAATTTTGCTATTTGTGGCTCTTTGCAAGGACACTTGATTAATTCCTAGTATAATTCATGCCATAGAAGCCACCTAAAATTTCACAACACTGTGGAGATCTCATGATAGATGTAATCTATCATGATAGGGTAATACAGAAGTTTGCTTGAATCAACCTAAGTGGTGTTCCGGAGGCAGAAATATTTGTCAAAGTGGTATCATTTATCATCAGTAATGTTCATATCATCAAGCACTTCTGAATATTTGCCATTTGTATTTAGGAATGTGTGCAGGAACATTTGTATTTAGGGCTGTTTAAAGCAAGAATAGTTTCTACCTGTTTGGTAGCTCCTGGCAATATGTTTTATTTTACCTTTTCAAAGACAAAATGTATCTTCATAAGTCTCCGTTAATTCTCTTCTAACATCCTGATTAGGCAATTAATCTTTCTTGCTCTGTCTACCCAGGGATAATTTTACCTGGCAGTTGTAAAGGGCCGTGGGCTAATTACAGGGTTTTGAGTACAAATATCACTGCAATTGCAAAAAAAAACCAAAACAGAGTAAGCCTTGGGATACACATGGATAAACATCTGTGTGCCTCAAAGCTAAAGCTTCTGAAAATTGGTAAAGGAGGGAGAAGCAGAGAAACTTCACCAGCGCTTCTGTAGGAAATAAGGCAGTAGGAAATGAACACACTCACTAATAGGTAAAGAAAATTATTGGGAGAGCCTTAAATGCTCTCAAACATGGCTCAAGCTTCAGTCCAGGACCTGACTTTTTCAACAATAGACTCAGTCTGTTACAATCTGTTGAAAGCAAGAGCCCCTTAATTTTTTTTTGTGCTGGTGTTTTATACTTGCTTTTATAACTTCTAATATTTTTTTTTTTCTGAATTGGCAGCCTTGTGGTGTATGCCTTTGCTTCATTTATTTTAAAATTTCATAGTGCACTGAATAGGGCTAATTAAATATATAAACCCATGTCTCAACCTGCAGATACAATTTCTAGTTGAAATTCTTTTTCCTGGAGAGTTACACTAGGAAGCTCAGAAGCACAGGAAAGAAAGTGCTCAAGTATAGCCAGTAGTTGTTATAGTTTTATCTGAACGGGACAATTTGATGCCAATAAATGGCTCTTCCTGCAAGGGAGCCTCTGGCAGAGCAGGGAACCAATAATTGTGTGGTGAAATCGGGGGTCTGTTTCCACATCCCCACCTCCTCCTGCAGTGGGTTTTGTGTGCAGCTGCTCCTCAGGCTGTTGGTGTCTGACTGTGAATGCCTCACTGCTCTCTGAGGAATTTTACATAATCGTCTGGCTGGTCAGCTGAGGGATGAGTGTCAGTCAGCCAAGTGCTCTGGCTGCTATCATGTATGTGGGGTCTGGCCCTCGCCTGGAACGCCTATGGTGTAGTTTCAGATGGTGGCTTGCAGAGATGGGGTGGACGACAAACTTTTCCGAAGTGTCTGGATAAAAAAAAGACCTACATTAGCTTTGAAAACTGTGAATTGATAGGGAGATACTCAGTTCTGCCTAAACCCTTTGGGAAAGGAGGTTAGGTGCCTAGTCCTCAGACACTGTGACATTTCAGAAACATTTATCATTGGTGTTGAGACGAAACAAAGAGTTAAGGAATAGGAGGCAGATGAAGACTTCCCAAAGGCCAGTTGATGGTTGTGCTGAGCTTGGACTCGAGATACACAAACTCCACAAGTCTGTCTCCCAGGAGCCATAACCTACCGGCTACTGGGAGCCTATTCCCTGCTTATATTGGATTCATTCATTCAGAGGGAGCCTCTGGCCAAAACACTGGTCTGCTTTGGGTACTCCATCTGATAGTACTGTGGCCTATCATTTGCCTGAGCTAACTTTGAAACCAGGCCTTACTTCAGCCCGGACTGGACTAGGTGATCTGCAAAGGTTCTCCCAACCTCGACTGTTCTGGGTTCTGTGTCCTCCTTTGCAATGGGGCTTCAGATCTTCCAGGCAAGAAAGAAACTTCAAGCTGCGTCTTACCCACAGGTAATTAGTGCCCTGGTCAGAGGCTGGCAAGTGTCCTTTTCCCTCAATCAAGAGACACACAGAAACTGGTATGGTTGACCAGTTTATAGAAACTGGTATAGGTCCACTAGGTTGTACTGATAGATATTAGCAGTAGAATATCCAAAGTCAGGTCAAATGCTGGTCTGGTGGGACATTCAGATGCAAATCTAGTTTTGGAGCAGAGATTTTAACCCAGCTTCCCTGTATCCCCAATGAGCCCTTAGTCTTCCTGATACTTTAGGGTCCCTCTTTCAGTCTGTTTTTAACCAGAATGTCTGCAGTTGTGCATAAAAAACCTTGTTCTAATAAAACATCACTTACAATGAAGTGTCATGGGCCAGGTGTTCTTTGAAGCAGGAAGTTGTGAACACTTGATATTTTCAGGGCTTCAACAGGTGTCTGGACATGTTCATACCATGGAAGTCCAACAAGGTCTATGGAGACAAAGCTACCATCACCTCCTCAGGAGCTGCAAGTTTTTGTAGACTGAGAAGGCAGGACATGGAACTTAAGGCACAGGGTGTCTGAGCTATCCTGGGATGGTCAAGCTGTAAGCACAGCCTTGGCTGTCTACGAACAGATTCACTGAGTTATGTCTTAACTTTAATCTTGCTGCATTTCAGCAGCACTGCTGTGATTTTTTCTCCTCACACCATATCTTAATGACAGTCTTACAACCTAATGTACATGTTTTGCAGTAGAAATATTTTTGCAAACACTTCTATGTTCTTGACTTCAACCAAAGAAGGGAATGAAAGGAGACTTCCTTGTGTCATTGTGTATTTGCTCTTTTGTTAGGCTGCAGGCTTTTCATTTCAAATGAAAGTTTGGGCAGCAGTTAGAGCATTGTGCTTGTGCCTGTCTCCAAGCAATTTTCCTAGATGAGTAAAAATGAAAAACAGGAAACAAATGGAATTTAAAACAAGTAAACATAAATTTAGACTGAGAGAAGCATCTTCTTACATACACAGCCACTTACAATTAGAACTCTTATTTGTTCTAAGAATCTAAGGGCTCTTGCTCTATGTCTGTAACCTCAGGAAACCATTAGCATTTCATAGAGAGGGACTGTCAGGTTGTTAGGGAGCATTCCTTCCCTCCTGAGCATTGTACAATGCTGCAACATTTTTCTTCTGAAGAAGGAGGCCAAGTAATTTCAGTGAACAATATGGACTTTGATATCAATACATAATCTAATGTGGGGGGTGTTTTTGAATACTATGTGGTAAGGAATTTTCTTCTTTTTCTCCTTGATGTTTTCTATGCATCATCCTTGTTAGCTCCCAAGACCCCTAAGCAGTGAAATTTTTCACACCATCCAGGACAGTTTTATCTAGATCTGCCCTGGTGGAGAGGATGACTTGTGTCAACCCATCCTTGAGGACAGTTATTCAGGTGTTTTAACTAGTAGTGGTTATAGTGGCAAGTTTGTCTTTGTATTTTTTTTCTTTGGGATGCTTAGATGCTAATCTTTCTCACCTTTTTCTTTTCTCCACTTTATGTGACTACATGTAGATGCTGGTTCCAGTCTTACTGGGTGCATTTTAAGGTGGATGAGAACTGTGTGTCTGAACCGAACCTCCACACCACCTCTCTGTGCTGTGCTTTGGTTTGTGTGGGGGAACAGTCTCAGAGTGCACAAACTTTACCTCCACCCGTAATTAAACTAAGAGATGCGCTCTCATTGCTGCTGGGTCCACGTGACCAGACAAGAGACAGTCTACACTTATGCTTTCTGAGATGTAAATAGCGTGGACTTCAGGTCAGCACCAATCCCTCACCGTATAGACTCATGCCTATTGTGCCACACTGGTTGCTAACACAGAGGAAGCCACAGACAGCTTGGAGAGTGCTTTTGTCTTCTTTTATTACTATGGAACAATAAAGCCAGGGCAGGGTGACCTTTACTAGGTCAGTTCTCTAATATCTCTCTTTGGCTATGTTGACAGCAGTTTTTCCTTCCCTTCTCCACTATCTGTGTGCGATGCACTCAAATGCAGTTGATGTTTCAACTCCTAATCAAAAAACAAAGCCTCTTTGCAAACTTTTCTTTGCAGTGGCACTGGATGCTTTAGCTGGAGGCCAGAAAGCTTCTCAATATTCCAAATGGCAACAGGCCATCAAAAACTAGAATACCTTTACATACAATCACACATCACTTGGTCTGGTGTTAAGTATGGACCTGATATATCAGGAGACACTCCTCATACACTCTTTTTTTCTGTTTTCAAGGAAATTTTCAGCAGGTAAGTAGTAATTGATGCATCACTTGGTCACTTGTCTTCAGCCAGCATGGGACATCTTTGGTGTTGTATACACTCTAGCACCCCTGTGTACCAAATATACAAAGGTTATAACTTTGGAGTGTATATTTTTATAAAGGCTATGTGGTCATAAAGCCCTAAGAATATAATTTGCTGTGCATCAGATTTCATACATGGCCCTTTTCTTGTCTTACAGGCTGTTCAAGTGCCAGAACCCAGTGTATTTGATAAGGTAAGTGGTAAGGAAAGCCTTCTAAGTGACATGTCCAATAAGATCCCGATGAAACTCTTGTATTTACTGAGGATTATATTACTAAGGATATCATCAGTCACGCTGTTTTCTCCATTTGCTCTCACTGTTTCTCATAGCACCTTTTTACATCTCTTTCTTATCTTTTTGCTTATAGCTTTAGTGGGCTTAAGTCTCAACTCTGTCACTTGTCCTTTGCTTCAGCTTCACTAATTTAAATGCTCCAAATTAGATAATAGTAAACTAGTTCATTTGCATGCATGTAGAAAACACAATCAAGCTTAGCGGTTTTAGTTTAAAAACATCCCCCCTTGTCCCATCACTATCTGCTTGTGTAAAAAGTCCCTCTCCATTTATTTTATAAGCCCCCTTTAAGTGCTGAAAGGCTGCTACAAGGTCTCCACAGAGCTTTCTCCAGGCTGAACAACCCCAACTCCCTCAGTCTGTCCTCAGAGGAAAGATGCTCCAGCCATCTGTTAGTCTTCATGGCCCTCCTCTGGACTTGCTCCAACAGATCCTTTTTTGGGGGTGGCCCAGAGCTGGATGCAGTGCTCCGTGTGGGGTCTCACCAGAGCAGAATACAGGGGCAGAATCACCTCCCTTGACCTACTGGCCACAGTGCTTTTGATGCAGCCCAGGACGCAGTTGGCTTTCTGGGCCAACTTCCACCAGCTTTTTGTCCACCAGANCAACTTTTTGTCCACCAGCTTTTTGTCCACCAGAACCCCCAAGTCCTTCTCTGCAGAAGTGCTTTCAATGACTCCTTCTCCCAGTCTGTACTCATGTCTGCAGTTGCTCCGACCCAGGTGCAGTACCTTGCACTTGGACTTGTTGAACTTCATGAGGTTCTTTTGAGCCCACTTCTCCAGCTTTGTGCAGGTCCCCCTGGATGACATCCCTTCTTTCTGTTGTGTCAACTGCACCAATCAGCTCAGCTTTGTGTCATCTGCAAACTTGCTAAGGGAGCACTTCTCATTGTCTATGTCACCAAAAAATATTAAAGAACAAAAGATACTAAAGTTATGTGAGAAAGCACCTTTTTACCTGTACTCTGACTATTAAAGGGAGAAAAAGCCAGTCAACATTCATTTTCCAGAACCCCTTATTACGCCATGCAGAGAATTTAAATCACAGCATGAGTCAGTGACATCCTCCACAAGGCTGTGGGACTATCCCTGCTTGTGCTGCAGTAGAGAACCTGTGCAGTGGCTGCTGGGGGCAGGAACCCACCTGGAAAAGTGAGGCTGCTCAAGCACTAGTGCCTGAGGGTCTGACTGAACCCAGCGAAGTCTCCTTGGGCACAAGGATTCCTATTAGCAACTTCCCAAGGAAGCAGGGTCTGAGACCTTTTGGTTTGAAACAAGATTTGGGCTGACAAGAGGAACATAGATAACTAAGTCCCACTCTGGCATGGCCTATTGGAAGGCATTTCTGCAGGTTCAGCAGCTTGGAACTGGGAGGGGAGGCTGAAGGCACCAGTACTCAGCAGCAGCAGCAGCTTCCTCCTCTACAGGGAGGGTGAATGAGCTGCTCCACTGGGGTTGGAATCATGGGGATCAAAGACACAGAGACATCCTGTAGGCCACAGAGGCTCAAAGGGATAGAGCAGAGTCATTCCTCTCCTCCCTTGGAGGGTTTGTTTTGAGAGCCTTTTCCTTTCACTACTGGAAAATCCAATTAAAATACAATGTCTGGCTAAACTTGGTATCTTCATCGCAAAAGAGTAATAAGCTCTTTGCATTTTGTATGTCTCTCAGCTAATGAGTTCTCCTTTTATAAAGAGGCTCTGAAGACAGATTTTTATTATCTTTTTTATTATTATTAAGAAAGCAGAGAAAAAAAGATAGTCTGAATACAGTATCTTTCAGACATCCTGCCCATGTCAAGGGCTGCCAAAGCATATAGAGTGTGATTACAGCTTCCTATTTAATTGCTGAAGTGGCTCTATAAATAACAGTATTCAATGAAAATTGCTGGCAGAAGCATTGCTTTTAAAACACGAAAATGTACTAAAAAAATCTCAATAACTAGATGCTTTTTTTAACCTAAGCCTTCTGAAGGTTTTAAAGGTCCAAAAGCAACAGATTACTGTAAGAATTTTTGAAACAACTTTTTTCTACTGCGATAACTATTTCTGTTTTCCCCAGTTGTTATCAAAGATCTGCAAAGCCAAGGACTGAAAAAACAAATTCCAGTTGATACTGAGACTGATTTCTTTCCTGCTCTGAAAAATTAACCTCAAATGAATTTGAGATCATGGACTGAAAGGAAATTTGCACAGCTGGACTTAGATAGCATTTGGAGCTTGAGGGTGAATCTTGACTCCATCTCTCACATTCTTATCACACATTTGCACATTTCAGCCAGATTTCCAAGCACTGGACTGAGCGGTGTGCCTTGTCCAAACAGATGTCCCACTGATAGCTCTAGTCAAGAAGACATTGCCAGGCTCCTGTCCTCAGTAGTTTGTTTCAGTACTTAATCAATGTGATGACTTCAAAAAAATAATAAAATTCGTGCTGTACTTCCTGTTTGAATTTATCTGGCTTCAGTTTCCAGCTTTCCCTTTGTGTTATGCCTTGTCCACTAAGTTCAAGAAGCTTTTAGAACTAAATATTTTCTCTCTGTGAAGGTTGCCTAGTAACAGAGTTCTTGCTTCATCTTTTTTTTTTTCTTTTGAAAAATGGGACAGATGGAATACCTTCAATCTGTGTTTCTCCAGCCCTTCAATTATTTTCATTGAGATTTTTTTTCTGTACTGCCTCTCTCCTTCTGAATTCTATTCCCAAAGGAGAACTCCAGAACTGTACCCAGCACTTGGTGGGTAACAAATTCTTACACGGAGGTAAAAAACCATTCTTAGTTTCTGGTCTCTATTTGGACTTACTTCTTCAAGGGTTGTATTTATCATTTTGCTACATGGTGGACGTGATTGCAGGCTTACTTATCTGTTAAATGCTGGAGCATTTTTTTACAGCCACAGTATGGACACAGGTCTTTTCTATTTAGTTTTTTTCCCTATAAAGAGACTGCATTCCTTGTTCCTAGACCTATTATTTGCATAGGTCTATTTCCAGGTATGTTTTCTCTGAATGGGCCCAGATGACTGCCTTAAAAACAGTTTACAAGTATAAAAATTTCAGATGACAATGTTGTCCATTAAGTAAAGTTACCTCAACAATTTTGGGATATATAACTCTATAATAAAAGTGTCTGTGTTTTCCAAAAGAAACTTCTCACATCAGTTCCAGCAATACTTGGGCTAAACAGTTATTACTGTTTATTCTTAAATTTTGAAAGGAACAAAGCTATGTATTCTTTTACAAATGCTTTATATATTTTTATCAGTCATTCACAGATTGTAAACAGCTTTTCCCCTCTTCATGTGAATTGGTTTGGTTTAGTCACATATTATTCTCTGCTCTAGAAATCAACCCAGAGCTCCAACACTTTGGCTTTAACAGAACAGAGAAAAAACTAATTCATTTTTTGCTAGTCAGATTACTCTACCTCTACCTGGACTTCTTTAAAGTACCATTTAAAAAAAAATAATTTTGGGTGCAACATATTTCATGAACACTTTCAAAAAATTTTGGACTTTACTAAGCAATATATTAGTTGAGCTGCAATTCTGAGCATCAAAGAGACTTGATTTGCTTTGAAATTACTGATATTTAGCTTTGAAATACAGACTATTTGGCTGTCAGAGAAAGTTAATTGTTTAGAAATTTTTTGTTGCTCTGTTAATTCAGAACTACTTCTGCTGTGATGAAACTTTTGTAAACTTTGATAAATCAAAAGAAGACTATTTTATCTAATGATTATCCATAATCTAGCAATTATCTTGTTTGAAGCAGAAGAGATGAATGTCTGCAGTTTGATGAGAAATTCATACCTATCTTTGAATAGTACATAATATCTTCAGTTCTTCTGAAGTACGATCCATTATTAAATTAAAAACTTTGGAATGAACAAAATTATCTAGTCATTGTTTTCCACTTATGACTGCTAGAATAAGATTTCCAAATTGTAGCAGGTAAAGAAAAATCTGTATTCTCCAAACTTTAGAGAGATAAATTTATCTCTTTGAAGATAATAGTCCTTATTCCCACCAACACTAGCATTCATTTACACTGTTTTGACAGTGAAAATAGGATTTAGGATAAGTGCAAATGTATCTTGCTCTAGCTTTATGGTTGGGAGTAGAGCAACTAGTATAAGTGTCAGGTCCTACAATTTGGTCTCCTTTCCCCTTATTTGTACGTGTGTTCCACAGTGAGAACAGAGTGACATCTCCAGAATATAAGCAGAGGGACCAAGAGCAGAGTGACATCAATTGTTACACGACAAAGCAATAGTTTCCTCTAGCCCTCTGTTGAGCTCTATCACCTGCAAATTATATTTTTAGGGGCTATATTTCAATAGGGATTTTTTAAGGGATAGTGTGATGATGGAGAGCTAAAAACTCCTCCATATTTTTCAAAAGCCTAGAGCTTGCCATGCCTGTGGGTCTGCCCTGACACAAATTGTTCACAGTGCTCATGCACGCTGAGCACAACATACTTGCAGCCAGTGTGCTGTCCTGCACCACAGCCAGTCACTGTGGGATGTTTTCACTTCCATCTGAACTGTTAGAGGCTAAAAAACTTAGGAAAAAGGGAAAGGCGGGTGCACATCTCCTTCCCCTGCTCTGCTTAAGTGTCACTTCTCTCTTGGTCGATGGTGAGTTTTTGGTTGTGTAAGGCTGTCATGTCACGTTGGACTTAGCATCTGAAAGCCAAAAGTACTCGAGGGGCTGGAGGATCATGTGGCTGTTCTTCCAGCCAAGTTTTCTTCAGATCTTTAAGCAGCTGCTTCAGAAATGCATTCTTGCCGCAGACCTTCTGGAGACTCGGAGGGATTCACAGAAGGGCTCACTAATGACTCCTCTGTGCAGTGAACTTTCTGCCCAGGAATGCACTGTCTTCCGTGAGTGCCAACAAATCACTCGTTGGGGGCAGTTTGCTTAAGATAATCTGAACAGAGAGGCCACCTTCACCCTTTCAGGGGAACACACTCAGATGTCCTCTCACACACAGGCTGAAGATTTTGGTGAACAGAGGCTGTTAATATTATAACTATAATGTACTTCCTCAAAGGATCAAAATAATTTACAGCTTTGCCGAATGAAACCTGATGAACAAATGTTATTTAGCAGACAAGGCACACCTTAGTCCTGAGACAAGCTTAAATGCATAGTAAAGCAGGGAACAGAAAATTCCATCTTGTCTCCAGCAGCTATTAGGCTGTGGCTTCACCTCCTCCTCTTAAATGCTTAAAACAATCCCCCGTTGCTGGAACATTTAAATCGAATACTTCTGAGATTTTTTCTGCTCTTCCTATTTACTGTGGTATGAAAGTTCTGTTTCTGTGCCATATTTAAAGTATATTCTTCCCAGGGATACCTAAATACAATAATTCACAATTCACCTAAATAAAATAATCATATTCCCATCAACATGAGAAGAGTGTTGGCCATGTGTGAGGGAAGATGAAAACACTGCAGTCTGCAGGGAGCAGTCCCAGAAAATGGAAATGCACCAGTCTCAGCATCACTACTTTTAGACCTCTTCATTGGATGTGTGTTGGGGTTGGTTTGGTGTCCTTCCCCTCTCACATTTCCTCTGCTCATGCTGCCAACATGAAGGGTGCAATTTCTTTGTGTAATTTTGACCGTCTGGCCCTGAGATCGCATCACTTAGGTTTCCCTTGGAGTCATGAACTCAGACAACTTTTTTTTGTAACCAAACCTCTCCCGCAAGCTAAGCGTTTCAAGCCTCTGCTTTACATCTTTGAAAGGCTTGATCCAAAGATGAGTGAAGTCAGTGGAAGGACTCTCACTAGCCTCAGTGTATTTTGGACAAAGCCCCAAAGCGAGGCTTACATTCCATACATTTTAGCTTGGATTTGGATTTTCATAAGCTTTAACACCCCAGAAAGCTGCCAGCTTCACAAATCTACATGCCATAGTATGTGTTTTCAGCTTCTTGGTTTTGTAAGAAAGTTTTAAAGCTGAGAGACCTTTATCAATGAGAGCAAACTAATGAATTAGTCAGGACTACAACATGAACTGGTGAACTTATCAGCACAGAAACACCAGTTTTCATTGAGGGTGATGTGTGCCCTTCTAGTGCATAAGCATTTGCATCTAAGCAATATGAACATATGTAAAGCAGGCTCATTTGCAATGAGGGAGGCAAAAAGCTGTGTACAGCAGGAGGGTGTTCATGGTGCACCCAAATCCAGAAAAGAAAGTTCTAAATGTGGGGGTTTTTTTTATTTTCACACTTGCTTACTCAGTGTAGGCTCAGTCTCTTTTTAATTCATACCAGAGCAGGTTATTAGAATAGCACTGAAATTTCTAATCCAAACTGAGACTTATTAGCTCAATCAGGTCTGACCCTGTCCCAGCTAAAATCAAAGCAAAACTTTGATAGAAACAGAACCAAATCCCTTTGGCTGTCTGGAGAGAAGAAGTACTAATGGTGCCTGAAATCAGTACAGTTACATCCATTTACAGCATCACTGTCTGGCTCCTGGAATGCCTTGCTCTTTGCCATGACTGTCTCAGAAGAGTATTATTTTTGCATTCATAGCAAAAATAAATGTAAAACAGGAAATAGTTTTGTCCTGTGGTGATGATTAATTTCTGAATATAGCCATGAAACTGTTTAGTAGTGGAAGGAAACAATTTTTTTTAATAAGTAAACAAATATTTTTAAAAAGTAAACAAACACTTTTTTTGCAACTTTTTTGAGCATTGAATGTGGAAATGAGTCTATATAAAATATTTAACTAGCTCCCTTAATGTCCTCTCGTTCATTTAATTATCTTGGATGTATCATGGCCAGTGCCAACAGATCATGTTATTTTTTACCTGCAGTGAAGTAAAAACTCCAGTCACCAGGCTATGAAAATTTTACATTCATTTTCAAAAGTAGAATTATATAATCAAGAGCAGTATGCTGCTTTGTTTACCACTTGAAGTAGTTGCTGTACCTATGGGCATTTCACAAATCAAACTCCAGTCTGATAACACTAGTGCAAAGAGACCAGCTAAAAACTTCAAGTCTTTCTCACTGTTACCTCCACTTGCACTTGGGTCTCCAGGAAAAAGATTTATTCTGCTTTGCTGCATGTTTGCAATAAAGGAGAAGCCAGCAATATTGTGCACTCTACTCTTCTGCACCTGTTGGCATCATCTTTTTTCCATGGTACAGCTGCCAAGGCATATGAAGGCTCTAATTCCTTTGTGCAAAGAGACTCCTTATTATCTTTTCTACAAAGTAAATTTAGGCTAACAGCAGACAGGAGAAATGTGACATGAACACTTATTGTATTCTAGCTGCTGCAGCAATTTCAAGTACCTGCAGTTTATCAAGTCAAACATAAGAAAGATTGACACTGTGGGAATAACAATCATCTAGACATCATTCGGGAGGCAATAATACTTTTTCTTTTTTGTTTTAGGGAGCTTGGTGTTCAACTAGAAAGTCTGTAGAATAATTTGTTACAGACCTGTAACATTTATTAGTAGAATATGGACATAAAACTAATAAAAACCCAACCCTTCACATAGGTATTTTTTCACTTAATTCCCTGATTTTTGTTTTTTTATTTTTAATTTTTTTCCTGAAAGCTGAAATTAACCAGGCTTATTTTAATGGTTTAAAAAGAGTGTGACATAATCAACTCCTTCCTGCTGTCTTGTTCACTTAAAAAAGAAAGTTATAAAGACCTTCATATGCACCAAATAACAGGATAGAGCACTGCTATATACTTAGTATGACATGTCTGAAGGATAAAGAACCTATAGCAAAAATAACATTACCGGTTTGTAATAATCAAAAAAGACCTGTTGGAAGACATTTAAGATTTTAGAGTACTCTTTCCTAACAGCCTTTCCTGTCTGGGTTGTTGACATAATTTGCTTATGATAATTGGGAAGACTGAAGATCCTTGCAGAGGCTGCAGAACTGAGTGTTTCTTGCCTGTCTCAACCTTGAGATCTCAGCAGTTACCCACAGAAGCTCCTCGGTGTGAACTGAGAATGTGAGATCTCATTGTCTTCCCATGACTGTGTAAGGAAGGGTTATGAAGTGCAAAAGAGAAGTACCAAGCTGTCAAAAGTCCTCAAGCAGAGCTATAGTACTAAAGTTTTACTCATTGGTGTGAATGATTTCACATTCTCACACAGAAGTTCTGTGAAAGGCCCATATCACCTCAGCAGGCTATTTATCTTTTTTGAGACTAAGCACTTGCTATTGATCTCATTTTTAAGAGAAATTTAATGTAGAAACATTAACTTAATGGCACAAAAAGCAGCTCTCATCGCTTAAGGAGAGAAGAAAACCCCCTCTGGGGTGGGTTTACACTTGGGTCATAACAGGAAGGAGACCGAGAATTTTCCTTTCAAATCTGCCCGATTTCTCATCATCTTTTAATCAGAGTAAGCTGCATATGCTGTAGGATCTCTAGCTGTATTTTGCAAGAGTCTTCTATGGTCTCTTTTTTTTCTCCCCAAAACAAGACCTAAATCAAAAAAAGTCTATTTCAAAGTTGCACCATTCTCCTTCTGATACAGCCTACTTCTAACACAGAGCCCTGAATCTCCAGGCTCACAAACTTAGATAGTATTTAGCTGCTTTTCTCTCCTGTTTGTCTAAGTTGTGGGCACCATTTTGGTTCCAATGAGAGTGTCTCACTGGTCCTGTGTACAGATCATGCAACTGCCACACTTGAATAGTGTTGGTAGAATAAGTTGTTCTGTGGCTTGTTGTGTTAATATTGATGTTCTCTCTCCCTTTCCCTTTACTTACTCAGCAAGAAATCTGCTTCAGTGTATGCACTGGTCCAGTGATGTGACAGCATTCAGCAAGACAGCATTCAGTAGGTCTTCAAAAGACCAAGCACCCGAGTTGGTCCCAGTAACTGTACAGCATTACTTGATGCTACGGGTGTCATGTTCCTAGTGATTTCAGTCCCTGATGCTAAGCTAGTGACATTTCTGGAAATCAGGTCCCCAAAGCTGAGATGTCTTTACAACATGTATCTCCCTCAGCCCCAGGTCTCTTGGTGGTCAGGGAGCAGTACAGGTACTCCTAAAGCATGATGTCACAGGGATCCACTGTAGAACAAGTTGGACGGGAGCCAGGTGGTCAGTACCTGTTTCTCTCTCTGGGTTCTGCAGGGATCTAGGAGGTAAAGGTGGTGGTCATGGGGAGGCTAACCTTACACTGTATTGCAATTTTTTTATCTGTACATGATTAAACACTTTAAGAGTCCATCTATTCGTTTGAATAGCGACCTTTCTGACACATGTAACAAGAAAGGAAAAAGGAAATTACTGATTTATCTGGATTTTACCTGGACATTTTTTTGCTTGTTTGATTGTCATTATGCCTATAGTGCCCCCTGTTCCTAATGTCCAGGCTGATAGCTCTGCACTTAAATTCTTCCTTTGCAAAAGCTCCTTCTAGGGGACCCCCCAGAACAACCCTTTAAACTAAACACTGAACAAGAGCAGAGCATTGGCACACAGACACTCAGGGATAGATTGTTTTCTTGAAAAGGAAAAAAAAATCCTAATTTATGAGGATCTTTTGCATTGGGTAATGTTTGCACAGGAAAATGAATCTTTAAACAAGATGGTCATTTAATGACCAATGATGGGAATCTTTATCATCTTCTGTTTAACCAGATGAGACTCCCTAAAAAATGTAAATCCTACCTGGAGTACTGCATTCAGTTCTGGGACCACCAACATAAGAAGGACACGGAGTTGTTGGAACAAGTCCAGAGGAGAGCCCTGAAGATGACCAGAGGGCTGAAGCACCTCTGTCATGAAGACAGGCTGAGAGAGCAGGGTTGATCAACCTGGAAAAGAGAAGGCTCTGAGGAGACCTTACAGCACCTTCCAGTACCTAAAGGAGCTATAAGAGAGCTGGACAGGAACTTTGTACGAGGGCATGCAGTGATAGGGTAAGGGGGAATGGCTTTACACTGAGCACAGGTTTAGATTAGATATAGGGAAGAAATTCTTTACTGTGAGCGTGTTGAGGCACTGGAACAGGTTGCCCAGAGAAGTTGTGGATGCTCCATCCCTAGAAGTGTTCAAGGTCAGGTTGGATGAGGATTTGAACAACCTGATCTAGTGAAAGGTGACAGAAGTTTGGAACTAGCTGGTCTTTCAGATCCAAACGGTGATGCGATTCTGTGATCATGAGGTTCTTAAGGTCCAGCTGGCTTGATCACTGTGCCTGTGCGAGCCACTGCCATCAATTCCCTTGTAAGATACAGACAAGCCACCTCCTGTGGCACCTGCACACAAAAGGATGCCCTGTCAGACCATTCCTGCGCCTGCAGAAGCAGCTTTTGCTGACTAGTTACAGATGTTTTACCCACATACAATTAAGCGAATGCTGCAACCCGCCCCCCCCGCCCCCCGGCCCGGGGGCACAGGCTCTCCTCTGACACCCGGCTTTGAAAACTGGATTCACCAGTAAGTTTTTTTCCCGGGGAAATCCCGTTTCTGGCGGGCGGTCAGGCAGCCGGCAGGCGGCAGCCTGTGCCTGCGTATGGCCTGCAAGGGTTTCCACATTACTTTTTTTTCCTCCTTGTGGCCTTGCACATTGTCTCCCCTCTTAAGCTGCTTGAATCACGCCTGTGCGTTAAACTCCTGAACTCTCCTCATGCTCGCTGTTCCCAGCCATGCCCAAAGTCCTCACCCGCGCCCCACCTCCCGCATTTACTCATCTGACTCTCCAGCCCAATTTGTACATCCCCTTCCCCACCCAGGCACCACCTGACTGCGGTGAGGGATGTCCAGCCCGCAAGGCCTCCATTTCCATATCTCCCCTGAGATCTGTGGGAGTCTAGTGCCTGTCAGTCCGCGGAAAATAATGTAAATGATGAAATGGCACAGCAGCTGCTGGGTTGCTGAGTGCAGAGCAGACCGGCGGCTTCACCATCTGCAGGGGCCAGGTTTTGACTCTGAGTGCAACAAGTTTTCTCCTGTGTCCTGTTGCGCTCAGAGTCCCCAGAGAAGCTGTGGTGCTGGATCCCCATCAGCCTGTTGAGCTCTGTGAGCGGAGCGGGAGGCGAGCAGCCCAGGCACTGACAAAGTCGAAGTCTCTTGTGCACACCAAGAGCTGCTGCCTTAACACAGCGGTAAGGTCTGCGCTGTTTGAGCAGCGGGATCAAAGCAGCACGGTCTGAACAGCAAGGTCTGAACAGCAAGGTGTCACAACTCTTGCTGAGCTGGGAAGTCCCTAAGAGCCTTGCTCCAGCACAGGCTGCCTCGAAGATGCAGGAAGGCACTGAAGTGCAGCAAAGACCATCTCACCCAGAGATTTAGGGTTTTCTGTTAAATTCCTGCAAGGTGCTGTAGCTGGATCCGTTTCTCACTTTCCTGGACACATGAATGTCCAGGACAGATTGACAGCATAAAATACAAGGCCACAGTAAGCCACCCCATGCTGCCCACATCCAGCAGGTTGCTCCATGAAGTATATGGATTAGGAAAATGCTCTCAGGCAAACATCTTCCTTTTGACTAAAGACATGCAGCAGCTTGCTGAAAGCTTTTAAGTCCTTCCCGTTTGTAATTGTGGTATTTTAAACACAACAAGAAAACCCCCAACCTGACGAGAGAGAATGTAAGGTATCCGGGCTTTAATAATTTAATAATTTGGAGGCCTGGCAGCCTCCACCTGGGAACACTCTTGGGCATAATTAGAAGCAATTTCTTCTTGGGCAGACCAATGCAGACAAAGCCTACGATGGGAGGATTTTTGAGCTGTAGTACTGAAGCCTTGCTCTGTTTATCAAGTCCTCAGGGTAAGAATAACAACTTGCATCTGTGCTGCTGTGATCACTTGGAGGTGTCTTTGCCATGGGACACCAGTACAACATCAACTGTCTGACTTGTGGGAAGCTGTTGGGAGATGTATACCTGGAGAGAGGTGTATATATAGGATACATGCATCCCTCCTCAGCTAGTAGTTTTTTAGAATTTGGGTTTCTGCCTGATAATAGGAAGATGACTTAGTGCAGAGGAAATGTTTTTTTCTAGTCTTGGTGGGAGAAGGGCTTTGCTAAATAAGAAGATGGGCAAGACAGGAAATAAGTTATTTCTGGGCATTACCTGGAGCAGATGTGATGTTTCATAGCCTCATGGAACCTAAGATTGAACTATTATTAATTTTTGATTACAAAAATGCTATGCTGTGCTTATTGATACCTAGGAAAATAATGTAAATGATGAAATATTACCAGATACATAATTAGTCTGCAGCATTTTGTTTTGCAACCAAAAAAGCAGGCTAGACAAAGTCTCTTAAATAAAATAACGTACCCTATTGATCTTATTTGCACCTAAAAATTTGAAGAAATAATTTTTCTCCACTAATACTTTTATAGTGTATGTTCAACTGCTTGGGCTGGGATGAAAGGGAAGAAAAGGGATAAGAAATATGGCTTAAATACTGTATTGTCTCCTTTCTTTCTTTATTGGAACTGTATTAGCCTAACAGAAGACAGGTGGTTGCTGGATCAATTTATAGTTGTGGCTAAAAAACCCATGCCAGT
This sequence comes from Calyptomena viridis, assembly GCA_013390005.1. NCBI lineage: Eukaryota > Metazoa > Chordata > Aves > Passeriformes > Eurylaimidae > Calyptomena > Calyptomena viridis. Next base: position 50,267 of record WEIV01030221.1, read on the forward strand.
GCATACCTCCAGAATTTACCCAAAATGAACTTTTCTTGGCTAAAATTTCTCCTTACCTTCGCATGATAACATCTCACCTATGTCTTATTGCTGATGGAGGCTTTGCAAGATGACAAAATAAAAGAAGTGAAAGTGAAGTTCTGTAACTACAGAGAAATGTGATCATTTGAGAATTTCTTGAATCGTAAATGCACTGATGTCTTAGAAGCTCAGATACCATGGAGATAGTTGCCTTAGCAATGTTTTAGCCACATAGGTAATCACAATCAAACCTGTCCATTGTGGCAAAATGATGCTGTATTGTTTTTTCATTTTGCAAAGCTTTTGTGAATGTGCAGTAATACCCTTTATGAGGTTTTATCTAGACATCAGATTTTCTCTTGAGCTTCTTGTCCTTGGCATTCTTTATTTTTTTGCTGATGTTAATTCTGAAAATAAATGTTTTTCATGCTAAGGCTTTGTATCTATGGGAACCTGACTGATTTAGTCCCTGCTCACCTCAAGATAAAAAAAATCCCACTTAAGGGTTGAGAAATGATCAATTTTAGAGGTTGTGTTGAGGTTTTCATCTTTTAAAAACTAGTACAGCCTGAGTTGCTGTAGGTTTAATGTTGCCACAGCATGACATCATTTAAAAATCTGTGTATTTTCACAGCAGGCACTCAGACAAACCAAATGTTATGAAAAATGGAATAAGTAGGCAGATATCTCTATTATGATTTACAGAGTATCTTAATAAAACCAGTATGTAAATATATAAAGTGAGATTGAAGACAAAAGCAATTGTCTCTTCTATTTGGAGTTGGCAATATTTGCATTTCAAAGTTATTTCTTAGGAGGGAAGACAGTTTGGAATTTTAGAACAGGCAAGACTGGTAGGGCAGCAGGCTATCAGAGATGACAAGAAAATGTTGGTGGGGCAGTGGTGGTCTCTGTGTCATGTGTGTTGGCCCTCCCAACACCTCCAGCTTTAGATTCCACAGTGCAGGAGTGGTGAACCTGGCTTTCCAGGACTTCACTCAGGGTTTTTTCTTGGAACACTAAAGGTCTGTGGTTTTCAGCCCGTAGAGAAGCCCTGGACCAGCTCAGTCACAGTGTGTTTAGTTTTATGTGATCATGTTTGTGTTCCAGGTGAGAAAAGGGCCTGTCCCTTTTATGGAAATATCTAGAGTGGAGGTATTATCCATTGAAAATTGGAGTGTCTTTAGTGTTTCTTGATATATGCTAGCCATGTCAAAAAGCGGGAACCCTGTGAAGACAATAGCTGCTACCTTCTTTATTTCTGTAATTCACCACACTCTCCCTATCTTCTCTTTCATTTTTCTTCCTTTAAAGAAAACCAAGAAAGCACAAATAAACAAAGGCTTATTTCTGTTGATCATTTCGAGGCTGTTAAACATAGACTTGCAGCTCAGGTTGGAAGAGACCTCGAAAGACCATCTGGTCCAGTCTTTTGTGGGAAAGGGAACCTAAATAAGATCATCTAGCACCCTGTTCAGTCATGTCTTGAAAATCTCCAGCTATGAGAGCTCTACCCCAGCGAGGTTTTGTTGCTGTTATTCTTACTATAAAAAAATTTTTTCTCATATTGAGATAAAACCTATCCTCATGCAACTTGTACCCATTGCCTCTTTTCTTCTTCATATGGCTCCTTGTGAAAAAAGAGCCTGTTCTCTTTGTAGTTGCCTTTTAACTACTGGAATACTACAATGGCGTTCTCTTGAGCCTTCTTTTCCTTGGTGAAAATACTTCAATCCTTTAGTCTTTTTTTCCAGGCCTTTGGTCATCTTTGTGGGCCTCCTCCAGTCCACATCTTTTTTGAGTTATGAGGACCAGGACTGTATACAGTACTCCAGCTACTGTACAATGATGGGAAGAGTCAAGTTTGTCAATCTACTTGTAAGGACAGATGAAAAAGATTAGGATATGAGAACTAAGGGCATTGAAATCAGAAAGAAAAAGAAGTTCAAGACTGGGGAAGGAAATGCCACTGGGGGAGTTTCTGATTTGGATTTGGCTAGCAAGCCTGCCTTCGCTTGGAGCCAAGACCTGTGTTTGTGGTGGCTTGTATGTGCAGTCTTTTTTTCAGTAGTCTCTATTCCCTTGTAGTCTGCAAGCCCATGAGAGCTTAAATCTGAACAAAATCATAATTAGCTTTCTGTTATTTCTGTTTCAAGTAATTTCTCCTACTGGAACTGAAGTAGAGCCTATTATTGTGCTATTTTTGCCCCACAGCCCTGCAGGTCTACCTGCGTGTCCTGTGCTGAGAACTCTGCAGGGAGGAGCAGGTATGTGATCTGACAAGTCTAAGCTCCCACACCATAGGGATGCTGGAGGCTGAGGGGTCTGTTTCCTGAGCTCTTGCTGTCCTCTGCAGTGGCTTTGGCACTTTGTGCTGAAATATGCCCATGATTAAACTCCACAGCATGTGTTTAAGACAGGCTGATCTTTAACTCAGTCATCATATCTGATTTGTGCACTTTGTGGGATTCTGAAGTGTTTTTGTAACTTTTCAAACTGAATTGTACTGATGAGAACATAAAAGCTTTTTTACTTTTACAAACTATTTTTTTTGTTATAATCATCGTTAATAATCATACAATAAAACCTAATTTTCATCAAGATTTGCTTCACATTTCATAAATGCCTCTGGCAACTGTTGGAATGGCATACTGTCTTCATAAGACTGAAGTACCTGCTCTGCTTAACAAGGGGCCATCATCCAAAGCAGATATGCAGCACAACAGGGCTTTCCAAGGGATCCTGGGGGCTGGGAGGAGAGCAGTGTCTTCCATGAACTGCTGGAGAAAAGCCGTGCTGTGGTGGTGAAGCAGTGGTGTTGTAAGCTGGGAAGATTTCTGCAGCAGTGACTCTTGTGCCCCTGATGTAGACATGGTTTTACCTTATTTTATGGAATAAGTCAGTGCAAGTTTCTGGCAAATTTGTGTGAGAAAATAATGGTAGAAATGGAAAAAGTAGAAGACCCATCTCTTTATTTATTTCAATGCTTCTTATGCTAATTTTGAAGTTGCAAAGATGTTTAAAACATGGGAAATGCTCCTGATGGAAATAAATCAACAGGGAAAATATCTGAAGATACACTCAAAAAATCTTGTCCTTGGTGTTTTTTAACACTCTTGTACTGAAGAAAAAAATTCGATTTAATCCCCATATATTTGTTTTCATTTCTTTAGCAGAGCACTCCCCAGGGACAGATGTTCTTGGATAACAAAGATGACAGTGTCATTTCTAGACAACAAGAGATGGAGCTGAATCAGACATCTTCACATCAAACCAGTTTATCTGCAAAGGTGGCAGCCAAACCAGTGACCAGAAGTTGCAATGAGCTGCGTCTGTTAAAAGAGTATCATGGCATGGTCGCGAGTCTTGGAGAACCACAAAACCTGTATGAAAAATCAGCAGTAGGGGAGGATGGCTGCATTGCTGTGAGGAAGGATTTCACTCCTGTGCCCATGCTGGGAAGGTAAGACTAAGGAAAAAGAGAAAATTTTTTCTCCAAATCCAATTTAATTTTTATTTCCTTGCAGAGTGGATACACATGTTCAGTAAGTGAGTATTGTTTCTCTTACCCACATAGAGAACTGGAAGCTTAATGGAACATCAGTGCAGTTGTAATTGCCATGGAGGAGTTGTGGATCGCTGGATTTTTAAACTAATCTCAGCTTTAACAGCAGCCATGGGCAAATTTTGGTGTGTTTTCAAGATCAGATGGTTGGCTTTTCTTCCCTACTTGTCAGGAGACACACAGAGATAGAGCAGGTTTCATATCCCACCCCTTTACCTCTTTCAGAAAAATGCACCATAAAGCCATAAACAGAACCACTACAGCTGACTGTGAACACTAAAATGACACTAGTTGTCACTAATGGTACTAACTGTGACAGCTGACATACCACCTATCAAGGTACAAGGAGTGTGTGCTCCTCATGTATCCTGACCTGCATCAGGAAGGATGCAGGCTGGTGGGCAGAGGTGCTAATCATTCCTGTTGTGACATCAGCAATTCTATTTGTAGGTATTTAGAAATATTTGATTGATCCCAAAATATTCCACGTGTCTTTTTAAACCTTTCTCATTCATATGTTCACTTTGTTAAACCCCTTTGGTAGCAGGATGGAGCAAGCTTTGCACCACCAGCAACCACAGTGAGAGGCAGGCAGCCAGGGTAAACTGTCAAATTTGTTGGGTAGTTTCGAGAATTTTTAGAGCCTAAAGTGAGAGGAGTGCTGTACCTAATCTAAGCTCCTGCAGAACAAGGCTTTGAAACTCTGCCTGGGAGTGTCTGCATTGAGGAAGACAGTTTACACTGCAGTGGTGAGCAGAGTGCCAGCATAATTTCTGGAACCCAGTGCTAGAGACTTTCATTGCATGGCTACAAATCAGGAAAAGACAGAGTAGATTTCAAAGCAGTTTAATGTTTAAATCACTTTTTTTTTTAACTAGTTAAAATTAAATAAACATAAAAGTATGATTTATTTAGTGATGCAATTAAAGTTAATTGGAAGTGTAATGCAGATCAGAATCCTGGGTCTTGTAGTCAGCTAGAATTTTTATCCAAAGGACAGAATTTTCTTTTTATTTCTCTCTCCTTTCCTCCCTCCTCATCGTATGGTTCTCCATAGCTATTCATGTCAGGTGGGAGGTGCAGTTCTGGGGGCTCCCTACAATTCTGGGCATGCTGGTCACATCTCTGCTTTGCTGAGCAGGGCTGAGATCTTTCTCATGCCCTTGCATCTCGGTTAGAAGGAAGTGGGCTTATACCGGGAAAAAAGGAAGTTCCTCAGAAAAGGGCATTTTGGTGAGTTCCCTGATCTGTGCAAGGGAGAGCCAGCTTAGCTGGATGAGTTTTACTGTGCTCCTTACTTACTACTTACTTACTACAGCAAGTCCAGTCATGGTTTTATGCACACCTGAAAGCATTTTTTTTCAGAGTGAGAATTGGAAATCATTATAGCTTTGCTTTCCAAGTATTAAAGGAATCAAATTATCAGTTCTACCACAAAAGCTTTATAAATACTTTAGATTTTTTTTTTTTGAGTATTTGAGGATTTGTTGTATTGACTGAGAATTTTACTGACAGAATCAAATCTTGTAATAGTTCTTCAGCTTAGCATGTGGAGGGAAGGAATTAATATCTTATTCTGAAAGAGCATGGTAAGTACAACACATATATGAGGATGGGAGGAAGGCAAGGGAAGGGAAGAACTGAGTGCATCTGGAAACAAGGTTTTTATTTTGTAAATTCACATCTATGTCTTGCTACAGCTGTGTTTGCCAACACTGTTTACTATCCTGGTACAGGACCAGCTCTCACCCTTCCGGCTAAATTTCTTTCTGTTATTTTTCAGTGAGTGGTATGAATTTGTGTACTGGTGATATGCAATTTACTGTGAACTTTTGAGCCACAGTTTAGTAGTCATGGTCACAGGTGCCAGAAATGAAAAATACTAGATTACTGGGGAGTCCACCTTCCTGCAAATGCAGAAACTCCAGGTCTTTTGCTAACACTGTTTTCCTGTTGAGTAAACTGTAGTCACTGTGCATGATTTAGGAATAGATGTTCAATTAAATAGCCATCCCCATGCTCCCGTGCAGACAAGTGTATATCTAACCTCCTATTGCAACATATTAGGGCTCAGGAAAGGATCTCTCAAAATTTCTTCCTGTTGATATTTTATTCCTTGCTCCTCCAATGTTGATTTTTTCCTTTTTTTCATGGAGTTGAAATTTATCAGGCTCTCCTTAGCATATACGTTAACCAATTTACATTAGGTGCAGTTAAATACTGGTGTGACTTGTATGACCCCTTTAGTACAAGTAATTACCCTTAGGTCCTTGGGGCCACTCAACAGAATGGAAATTAAAACATGGATAAACTTTTGCAGATTCACAAGTTATTTGGTTAGTTTCATTAGAATGAGAATTAGCTTCTAATGAAATTGATAATTTGCTTGCAAAGAAAACTATCAATGATTAAAAAACGGGAGACCAAATCCTTTTCTTTTTTTTTCGTAAAGTGGTTCCCTAAATTGGCACATCTGTATGGTTTGTTTTAATGCATCTACTTAACTTAAATTGCTGAATTATCTTTCAGGGAAAGGATTCCTAGGTTCTCTAAATTGTTCAAATGTACACTGAGACAAGACTTTCTAAAGAATCTATTTAATGGAACAAGGAATTTATCTTGGTCGCTAAAATTACCTTTAAGAAAGTGTTCTTGAGTTAAGTGGGACTCTTTTTCTGGGGACATGCATGTCCACCACATTCTGGACTGAACATTTCCATTTGACTACAACACAGTCCTGCAGGTATTTTGTGGTCAGTCCGTATTTTCTCAGGCTGCCTGCCTGTCAAAATGCCTTCTCATTTACTTTGCTATTGAAGAGCAGTACCTTCTCACTCCAGCTTTTATTGCATTGCCTTAGGCTTCCTTGGTTCTGTGTGAGGAGGCCTAGACAATCCATACTGGCCACTCCAGTGACCTTGTCTTTCCAGAGCGTTCTTCCCCCAGAAATAAGCCTGTCTGCTTTCTTGTGAGCAACATACTTCCTTCAGTCCTGCTTGTTGTGGAAAATGTAGTCATGTCTCTAAAGTAGACTGTAAATGAGCTCCAGTGGCATTCAGTTTGGTAGGAATGCACCTGGCCTAGGTGTATGTTTACATGGAACTGTGGTGTAGTTTGGTCTATCAGAAATACAGGTTTTAAAGTACTGAAAAATGGCAGTGAAGTCTGGATTTTGATTTTTCATTTCTCTTATTTTCTTCAGCCTTGAAACAATGTCTGGTCCAGGCTCTTTTTCATTTTAATTACATGAAAATGAGTTTTGTAGTCAGTGGGCATTGGTCCAAGCCACCTTCGTGAGCCCCTTACCTTGCAGGAAAATTCCACGCTGCTTTGTGGCATCATGGGCAATACTCTTCAGGTCAGCACCGACATCTCCAAAGGCACAGGCTACTTCCTTCCATCATGTCTCTGTACAGGACATGGCTGCAAAAAGGACCTTCGATCACATCATCATCAGTGGGAAAAACTTTATGTTAAGCAAATCTGAAATCCTCCTTTGTGATCCACAGGAAGGGGGTGAAATCAGCTGTTTTTGGCTTAGGAGTTCACGAGCATCAAAAGCCATCTATGGAAATGAGATGAATAGTTATTCTTAATCCCATGTAAGCAATAACTTTGTGTTACTGCACTCATGTTATATAGAATTAATTTGGCCCTGGAATTTCCTAGTCATTTAATATGATAGTTCTTGGAAGTTTTTTTCTTTGTTCTTTGTGCCTCATTGAAATAAAGACAGGTCTGAGAATAAGAAGGATTACCTTTCACTGATTGAGAGAAACATAGAAACTAGTATTTTATGCCATGGAACCACAGGCTGCTGAAGTAATGCACATTCCATGTAATGGATAACCGAAAGCAAGTTCCATCACAGTGCTGACACTAGAAGAATTCATGTGCCATCTTTGAATCTAGACCTGAGT
>WEIV01030221.1:63503-76670 GCA_013390005.1 Calyptomena viridis
GAACCGGGATGGTTCAGAAGTCAAGCACTTGTGTTTGGTTTTTTGTTTTTATATTTTTGCCTTTGTACATGTTTACATGATTTCTTTTGGGCAGGGTGAATTAGAAAACAGATTGGCAGTTACAGCCACTTGCAGTTTTCAGAAGTGCAGCAGGAGCTACTGAGCCAGTAGTGTCTGTGAATTAGCATCATTCAGAAGCAGCTGTGAAAGGCTGAAGGCTTTGCTCACACTTTTAGAGGTACTGTCTTTTCTCTGCTAGTCAGTAAGGACAGTAAATACAGTCCATCTGCCATTAACTCCCTGGGATCCTTAGCAGAGTTTTTGTAAGGACTGCCTAGCCTGAAGTGGAACTCCAGCAGTGGGGAAGTATGAAAGCATCTCTCTCAGATGGCCATGCTGGCAGCTACATTGAACTGATATGTCTTGCAGAGCTTTGCATTTTGTGTTTGAGGAGGAAGCACTGTGTTTTTGAGGAATTTATTGTAAGAAATCTAATCCTGGTTTAATACAATACTTCCTTGAGTAGGGTAGGTAAATATTTTGCAGGGACTTTTCCACCCACTCTTGTGTTCTTACATAATTTATTTTCTCTGTTGCTGAGAAAATAAAAAAATTAAAAGCATTTTCAAATATTATTTTGTTTCTAATCTTTCTAGAAGTGATAGGAGTAACTCCACCTCTTCAGCTACATCAATGATGTGTGAACTGCAATCCTCTTTTGGAATCTATTGACAGCTGGTTCATCATGTAAACCTCTTACAGTGAAAAGCATAAACCTGAATTTAGTGAATCTGTCTGCTAAAAAGAAGACTAAACACAGAATGAGGGTAACAAGGAATACCCTGCTGTTTTCTCTGGTTTGTCTTTAATCAAGTAAGCTGAAAGAGAAGGGCTATGTTGTAATAGTATGTAAATACGCATTTTTTTGTTGTGTCCATTGGCAGCGTATGTTTTCTTTGCTCAAACATACAGGATGTCTCTTTATACTTGCTAAACTCTGCTTNCATAATGCTTTGAGATTGTAAAAATTAAGTATTGACACAGACTTCCTTATATGTAATGGAATTTCTTTGTACCCAAAACTGATCATCAGGATCCTACCTGTGTGGCATACTTATCTCTTCAGGAATGAAGTCTTCAGGGTATCATGGTCTACATTACGTTTAGTCTTCATTAACAAGACAGTTGCAAGTAGGAGCATACTTTGTCCTATTGTTGTTGCAGCATGTGGTTACGGACAAAAATAAATTAATATATAAACTGGAATAACACTCCAGAGCTGAGACTGTAACCATACCACTTGCAATGAAGAAAAAGTGTTCATGGAGTCCATCCTTTCTAAATCAATGTCCCTTTAAAAATTTGTCCTTTCAAAAATTTGTCTATATTCTTTTGTCTTAAGTTAAAATCTGTTCTTTTAGCTCTACTGTGTGTCATGATATTTTTTCTCTCCAGCCCACATTTTTTCTTAATATTACTGGGGGAGATAATTCCTTTAGCTTTAGTTGTTTCACTATTCTAATTAACTTTCACATTCCATAATCTTAAAATAGTACAAAATGATACTTTTCTCTGTGATAATGTGCTATTTCACAAGACTTTTTTGTTTGTTTGTTTGTTTTTAAAACATACCTTTGTAGTTATAACCTACTTTTATGTGCCATGACTCAAACATGTTTCCATTATTTGGGGTTTAAACTGTTATTTTTATGTAGATGAAAAACCATTATTCTGTGTTGATTCTTGAGGTGTTGAAGGGCATTAACTTTTAATAACGATATCTAATTATGGGCATTTTAGTGTCCCTTTTTTTTTTTTTTACTTTGTTTATTGTTCTGCTGCTTGGGTATCCACTTACTTTTTTCCTTTGCATTTCCATACTCTCAGAATATGAATATCCTTCAGTTTTCCTTATGTCACACTCTATAGATAATTTCTTTTTGCAAAGTGCCTGTGCAGACTGTGTTATAAAAGACATTTGTTGGTGAAGCAACTGTTTACAACAGTTTCTGGAGTTGTTTTATGGAAAAATATATTGAATATGTTGTGTTTTGTTAGTACTTTTTCTTACATTTCAGGCTTTTCTTATTTGGAGATTTAATTGATTATTCAGGCACTGTATCTGCTTGAGGAATCAAAATACATGTAAATTTTTTATGTTTTTAACTGTCTATATTATCTATGCTCCACAACATCTCTGCTGGTGTAGAACCTTTCCACTTTTCTGCAGGTAATTCCTTGCTGAAGAATTTTCCTCTTAAGTCAGGGACACTGATACTTTCCCTTCTCTGTTTTCTTTTTCTTTGGGAGCACAGACTGAAGTTTTATTTATGTAGCCTCATTTCTGATGGCCAGGAATTCTCATGTGTATGTGAAGAGTTATTGTCCATATGGCTACTGAGCAGAATCCTATCTAATTTTTTTATGAACCATGTCCAGGACTTATTTAGCTTTAGTACAGATTTAGAACATACATAGCAAATAATATGGCATTTATCATCAAGAATATGCTATTTCAGGAGCAACATGGAAGAAAATCACCTCTGTGAGACTATGTAGTAACCAAAGTTACTCTGTTCTGTATAGGGCCAAAGGGAATGCAGTGTCTGAGAGCAGGGAGTGGGATCTGTGTGACTGGGAGGGCAGAAGTGCTACCAAGAAATATGATGTGCAGTTAAACCATGTTGCTGGAATGAAGACATCTGCTATGTAGGAAAAATAATTTCCTTCTGAACTCTGAGAGGCATGATTTTTGGTGTTTTCAGTGAGCAGGAGTATGTTGTTACCCGGAGAAGGATTAGAGCTTAAATCAGGAGGAAGGGAAGCTGAAATGTCATTATTATTCCTTATTTTTGTGTTCTGTCTCCCCACCTGAGGGGAGACTTGCTTGATGTTAATTTACATGCTACTTTTCAGGAGAGGATAAAATTCTGAGTTTTTTTTGGAATGCATTATTTATAATCCTTGGGGTGTGGCTTGATTTGTTTGTTTGGCTGTTGCCTCCCCCCTCTTCTTTTTTTTTCTTGAGAATTTCAGTTTAATGTGTTTATGGACTCAGATCTCCTGTTTCAAATTTGTCTCCCACTGATGCTGAATCAAAAATCTATGTTCTAAAGCCATTTGTCAACGCACTGTCCTTCTCTGACATTGTAGCCTTAAGGTCCTATAGATATCTAAGGCCTTTCAAGGTAGAAAAAAATGTCTGGTAGCAAACCGGAACCCAACGCCGTGAGATGAGTTTCCTAAGGCTTGTAAGGTGCATATGTTAATATGTTACAGTGATCTTAGTGAAGATCTCTTGCAGGGAAGAGCACCATCTTTGTGAGATGAAACTGCATTTATCCTTGAATGGTTTCACTGAATATTCTGTAAATGTAAGAGAAAACATTGTATTGTTGTCGGCCACCTTTTTATTCTGTTTGGTTTCTTTAATTTATTCCACTGGGATTTTCAGTGCTTTAAAAATTTTTGTCTCTGATACAACTCAAGGTGGAATGTGATGACCACTGATGTGCAATTACTGTGTTCTAAAAGTTACTTTTTAGGATTTTATGAGTAAGTCATGTTTGAAAGGGCTTGATATATTTTTTTGTATACCTAGTCAACATTGAATAATTTTTTTCCATGAAAAGTCTTCTGTATGAAAAAGAGATTTGATCTAAGAGAAAATAAAAAGTACATGGAAGAAAGTACTTTTTAGTAACTGTAATATAGACATTGATTTTGAGAGGCTTATATATTATTTAGTGAAGAAGTCTGTTATCTCAAAGTTAATTCTCCAGGTTCCTTGTGTAGTCAACGTGAGAGACAGGAAGGATGAAAATGATTTGAAGAGATCTCTCTTTGCCAGTGACTGTAATTGTCCTAGACCAGACTTTTAAATGGCAAAGGTGATATGAATAACCTCAGTGTCTTATGCTGAGTCAGAGCTGGACAGGGATTCTTAGTACCTTCATTATAATTAAAATAATTATAAAGTAAGTGTAATGGAAAGACTTCTAATACAGTAAAAAAAACCCCATTATTTTATCAACTTTATAGTGTTATTTCAAAATTTTGCAGCTATATCTCCCCCTAGAAATTATTTATCTGAAAATATTACTGCTCTTTCTTCTCTGTCTATTCTGAGTATCTCATGCCCTAGCTTTGAAGCAAATTTTAGCATTTTTGCTAGGTCTAGTCCACTGAGATTAGGATCTACATAAAGGCTACGTAAGTTGTCCTAGTTATATTGTAATACCTCATGAGAAAACCTGACTATTTAACAAAAGTGAGTATGCTTGAACTTGCCTTGCTTCATTTAATTGTGACTAAAGGACAAAATACAAGTCCTAGAAAGCTTACCATAGTTTGGATCCATCATGGGTTTTTTTTAAAGCAAAGCATAATTTGATGACTACTTGCTTTTTTTCAGCCATGCAGTGGCCTGCTACTTGCCTTCACCTTCTTGCTAACACCTCTCCAGGCACAGAAATCAGCCACATTTTTTCATGTTGTTAATGAGCCTTTTTTGGTAGATGTCTGGCTTTTTTAAGCAATGGAGACACTTTTTTTTAGTGACAAAGTTAATTACTTTTTTATCTAAAAGTTGCAGTTATGAGTAATGTTATATCCAAATTCCTGGAATGAAACATATGGAACTACAATTTTCAAGGAGTATTTAAAAAACAAGAAAAATAGAGTCTTCATTGCTTCATGTTTAAATATAGCTCACAAGTTACTCTTTTCAATCTCCAAAACTGGAGTAAGTGGCATAGAGTGTATTATAAGATTATACAAGGCCAGAAGCGTAATTACATGTGACAGCTTGTCGGTACATTAATTGGATTAAGGAAAATTTTATCAAAATAGTCCTGTCTCATGGTTATGCATGGAAGTGTTCCCTTATCTGGGAAGTAGTCCATGATCTTGTTTTAATAGTGCTTCCTTTTCTTATATTATCCTTAAATTCAGCTAATCTGTAAGTAAATCTTCATACTTCAACATATATTCCCCCAACATCATATCACTGCAATGCTTGAAGAATAACCTCTAGAGATGTCCACATTATCCACTTGTTTCTCCGACCTATCCTTCTGTTCTTGTGTCCATCGTCCAAGTGCCTTATATCGCATCTTTAAGAGAGTCTGCTCAGATATAAATTTAAAACTTTAAGTTGTGACCTCTTTCTTAATGTTTGAGAGTCTTTGAATTGCCTTATGGGCTAGGAAAAAAGTGTGATTCTCCTTATTTGTCATTAATTCAGCTAGCAACAGAGCTGATTAAGTTAAAGCTTATCATGAATGCCAAGACAAAATACTGGCCTTTAAAAGCCAAGCCTGCAGAATATGCTAAAGTATTACATATGCAGTCAGGCTTTAAGTGTTGATAAATTGCTTCCCTATTGCAGACCAATTTTTCAGTATGCCCTACAGCATTTGCAGATAATACCTCTTAACAGGTTATCTGTGTAATCCATAGAGAAACCGGGGTTTTTGAATTCGGAGCAGTACCCAAGCTGGCTACTGTTGCCTTTTTCAAATTTGCAGCTTGCTGGCAGTTGCTAACAACTGAAGTCTTTTGACAGCACCTGCTCCTGAAATGTATTTTCTCCTTCAAACTGTCTGCAGTTTTCCATGTGGTTTCCTGTAGCTTTCCGATTTTCTTTGCTGAAGGAGAAAATGTAGAGGAGGAAACAGCAGATATGCTTTTCAGTGCAACTTCTCACTCCTTCAAATGGTAGAGTTTTTTGACCTGCCTCATCACTGTGGTCCTGCTGAATAGTCATGAACATCTGGGTTGGCCTGTGTCCCCATCCCCATCCCATCCCCTCTCCCTTGTTGGGTGCTCTGGGACAGACCCTAACTGGGAAGGTCATGGCCCTGCCAGACCCACGTCCACCCTGGCTCCCTCCTACAGGGCAGCTGCTCCTGACATGGGAGTGGAACATGTGTGGAGAACTTAGAGCTTAGTCCTCTTAGGTAGGGTCATAGGAGCTTCAGGGCAGCTTAAGGGCTTCACCCACTGCAGAGGTCCCGGTCTGTAAACCACCTGCCGGTGTCTCCTTGATGAAGACCTTCACTGACACAGGCAGACGAAGATTCTTGAGGTAAATGAGTTGCCAAGTCATGGAGTTATCTGAAAATTTAATTTTTTTTTCTTTTGGGTAAGTACAATAACCCTATGAAGCCCAATTTGATTTTAAAAAAGGACCCACAGGAAGCACTCTATTTTCCAAGCTCTTTCTGAACTTAAAATTGCCATAGCAGAGCATGTTCACTTTCCAAATCCTTCAGAAGTGAATGAAGTACGCATATTGTGTCTGCCACACATATATAAGGAACCATTTTCATCTAGGATCAGCTAAGCACACATTTAACTACATCTTTCTTAAATATGTTCTTTAATTGCCTGCAGTCTTGGCATGGCATATGCTTCTTCATTTTGAATCATAGAATTATTTAGGTTGGAAAAGACCTTTAAGATCATCAAGTTCAACCATTAACCCAGGACTGCCAAATTCACCACTAAACCTTGTCCCTAAGTGCCACATCTCCACATCTTTCAAATACCTCCAGTGGTGGTGGTTCAACACTTCCCTGGGCAGTCTGTTCCAGTTTTTGACAACCCTTTCTGTAAAAAAATTTTTCCAAATATCCAATCTAGACCTTCTCTGAAACAACTTGAGGCCATTTCCTCATGTCCTGTCACTTGTTACCTGGGAGAAGAGACCAATCCCATCCTCATCAAAATCTCCTTTCAGGTCCTTGTAGAGAGTGATAAGGTCTCCCCTGAGCCTCCTTTTCTCCAGGCTAAACAACCCCAGTTCCCTCAGCTGTTCATGATAAGACCTGTGCTCTAGATCTTTCACCAGCTTATTTGCTCTTCTTTTGACACACTCCAGCACCTCAATGTCTTTCAGTGCGAGACCTGCCAGTTGGCTTTACCTCTCACAGTGTCTTGCTGTCATGTAGTGCCAGTGCTAGCCCAACAAGATTCCACTCTCAAGATCCCTCTAGAGGATCCTGTACACACCTGCCTAGTAGGAAATGAGGAAAATCAAAGACAAAATGAGTCTGCATTAGGTAATGCTTTCATTGGTAAATTTTTCTGACATCTTAATGATGCATGCTTTTAAAGGGTCTGGGGGTTATTTGCTGATTTAGGTGAAGCTACATAAAACAGTCATCAGAAAACATCTGGAGCCTGTTTAGAAATGTGAGCTCAGGAGTCTTTGATCCTTCCCTTGACTCTGGACCATAGTTCATGTGTGATGGGTAGTAATAACAATTTCGTCATGACATTCTGCCAGTGAGGAGAAAACATCAGGAAAGGTTGTGGCTCTATATGGGCATATATATATATCTCTCTCTATATATATCTATATCTATCTCATAAGGTGCTTGGTACACAGTAAACATAAATGTTTAAGAGCTGAGTGCTGTGATGTTGGTCACCACAGTTTGTACCAGATAACTGTTCTCCAAAAGCAGACTTTATCAGAAACTGACAAATACCAAATCTGGGGGAAGAGTATGCTTCAAGTACAGTCAAAAGCTGGTGTAGGTTTTTCTTTCTTCCTTGTTTTTTGTCGTTGCTTTTTAATCTTTATTTTTCAATTTAGTTCTGCACTATGGTTGTTTACAGTTATGATAAGAGTAATTAGTTCAGTACGTATAATTTGTATAAATGTTCTCTATTCAGGGAAGAGGAAGCTTCTGAAATTAGACTTTAACCTAAAAGAATGTAGAATGATAAATTAAAGTCATGCTGATGTGACTAGTCTCCTGCATGATTAATTAGCTCTCAATTTCTTCTCATCTATGAATCTTTGCTTAAATTGTTGTTGTATTTGTTATAAACTCTTGGCTTGGTAGTATTTCTGGACTTTCATTTAAGAGGCAACTTCATGCTTAGAATGGTTTTAGTGATTACTAATTCAGGGAAGAATGAATTTTTTCCCTGAAGAGATTCTGCTTTTAATTTTTTATACAGTGAAGTTTTTAATAAGTTATGTTACAAAACTGTTGGTGTTCTTGCATAATACATATGCTGCCATATTCACCTCTTCTTCAATTCTGACTAAATCTTTTCCACGGAAGTGAGAATTAGTGCTTTCTGTTGTCATAGAAATAGCTCTCTTACTGATAGTTGTGTGCATGACATTGCATATTGGAAATGAAGCTGATATTTAAAAGCTGATATTAGCTGATATTTAAAATGTATGCTTTATTTTATAGGGAGTGAAGACTTAATGCATTGTATGGCATGATTAATCTTTTCTATATAAGGCTAAATAATAGGTCGCAGTCAGACATGACCATTTTAAGTGTTTGCAGCCTAGTTAGGATGAGTATGGTATTTTCCTTCCGCAGGTTCTTGTGGTATGTTTATTTCTTTTGGTGTCCTTTGCTGTAGTGCATTTGGGATGGAAAGGTTGCTTATGCATGAATGTCAGTGCCACCACAAAGTCTTCCTTTCCCTTTAAAGTGGCAGGTGTAAACACATTAGGAAATGCCTGAATATGTGGATGTGGTCAGAGAGCAGGTCAGAGGCTCAGTGACAGGAATTGAGTTCTCTCTTTGCACTTCATCCAAAATCCCTGAAGCTTTTGGAAGCTGTCACCTGCAGGTAATGGGAAATGGTGGTGCTTTGTAGGTGACAACTGCAGCCACCAACTCCGACTAATGTCCAAGGAGTATCAGCCCATCAGTGGAAGCAACTGGAGTTTCTCACATCTCTTATCTTCCTCTCCTGCTCTCCCTCTACATCTCCACAGGGCCAAGAGGGCAGGCAGAGACTGCTTCTCCTTAAACAGCTTGAATAAGTATAGAGATTGAAGGTCATGTCTCTGCTGTACAGCTGTAGAGAAGAACAAAAGAGTGACCCTTCCTCATCCATGGGAACAGTGGCACAGCCGCAGGTTGTGTGGGCTTCTGCAATGGATGCTCTAGGCTTGCAATTGGACCCTCATTTAATGCTAATGGGGTCCTTCTACAGCTGCTGTCAGGCGATTGAAATTTCACCTGTGGACATCTCCATAACTTGGCAGAACCTGCTGTATCATCCGGGGTGGGATAGCCCTCCTGCAGTGCTGGTTCTTACTCTGGGTTACTATGGAGACAGTCAGAAATTGCAATTGCTTGGAAGATTAGCTAAGGGAAAGTATGTCTTAGCCTGCAAGTAACCAGCTCAGAAGACACACTTCCTCTGAACAAACCAATACTCCTGCAGAGAGAACCAAAATCTGTATATATAACTGTCACAGAAGCAGCCAAGTGGTTAAGAAACAAATCTTCTGTTACAAAGATTTCTCCTAATTGAAAAAACAAACCCAAGCCCGGCAGCAGCAAATATGAGAATGAATGTGGCCCCAGCAGTGGTTATACAGCAGGCAGGACAGGCTCTTCTTTTTCTGATGTCAATTCTATGTGGATCTTTCTTTGTGAGTAATGTTTTACAAGTCTTTGAAGCAGTCCTTGTAAAACACTGTTTTTCATAGGGTTTGGTTCTAGTTTTCTCCCATCATTTTGAATGAAAAGGAAATGAGAATGTTAGTTTTTGTGTGTGTGTGTGAAGATCTATGCACTTATCTAAATACAAACGACCTGGTGATCAGCCTCTTGGTAATGTTGCTGATAGGCTCAGTAGAGACGGATTGCATGTGGGTATAACCAAATTTTCCAGCTATTTGATTGTGAAGAAACACTCAATGTGTAAACTAATTCCACGTTTTGGAATGTGTCACACTGATTTTTTTTCTCATTTACACAGTGTTATAATTACCAGCTACTTGCAGGGTTGAGGAGCACCAAGAATGATGCTAAGAGGGTTTTTGAGCACTGCAGAGTTGTTCCTCCATTAGCAGGGGGACTTTGGGCCTTCCTAGATTTTACTTGCAGATGATCTCTGTTATCATTTGATTGAGTGAATGATCAAATTGCACCAATAACATCTCTGCAGAAGTATAAGGTGCACAGAGGGGCTTGCATTAGCCTCTCTGTTCAGGGATGACTCTCATTTTTGTAATAGATGTTATTTTTTAATGATGTTTTTCCAACTTTTCTTTCTAGAGCTTTCAGCCTTCAAGATTCTTGTATGCCCTAATTAGCTTTATTGTTTATATTGCTCTCATTCTCTAATTAGAGTAATCACATCATGGGGGAGTTGAGGCTCTTCTGCTTTTTCTCTAATTATTTTTGTTTTTTTCAAGCCTGGCTGTTTTCTGCTGCTTATTGTTGTCCATGTGTTTTTATTGTGTGCAAATTGATGTTGTCATGTACTAATTGTTTTCACTTTATCTGAAGACCTTTTCCATTTTTATTGTATTCATCATTCTTGGCCATCTGTTCAGCTCCACAGTTCCATTTGAAAGTGGCAGGACACAGCGTGGGGTAACAAAAGTGCAAAAATAAAGTGAAAGTGATGTCTTTAACTATCCTTCTGGATTCTTCACCTCACATTCTGTCAGTTAAACCACCTTCCACCAAACCTTTGTCTTCTCTTTCTGGTTGCTATTCCTGTGGTTGCTCTGCCCTTCAGCACTTTTTGCATATTGGTCATTCACAGTAGTGGTGAAGAGCTGCTGAGGTCGAGATTGTCAGTGGATATATGTATGCCTGTGTAGCACAAAGCAGTGTTGATATTGACCCCTAACAATTACGAGAGTTTTTGTAGGAAGTGTTCTGCTTACTAGTCTCAGAGTTTGCACATGGCCTAGGAGGAAAAGAAGAAATATGAGTGTGGAAAGGTTAATGGTGTACACAATGTGAGGTTAGATCAGAACAGCATATAGTATATATTATTTGAAGCCTTTTTTTCTTTTTCTGTGGAACAAGTGGCATTGTTTTGTTTAAAAGCAGAAACAGCTAATTGGTCTTTGCATGAGCTAAATTTCTGAATGCGCAAATTCAAGGTCCACCATCAGAATTGTTATCAAAATTGTCCCCTTTGGACTCAGACTTTGTAGTGGGATGCTGGGATTAGCCAGAAGCGTATCAGCGGTGGTCAGTGAGCTCACATTTAAAGTCCTAATAGCACTCTTGCTATCCTTATGGTTTCCATTTAGAGTGCTATCCTTATGGTTTCCATTTTGTACAAGCTCTAGGTAGCCTTTTACACCATGGCCATGTTAAGATCAGAATAAAGCTTCAAAATATGAGTTTCTCCACTTAAACTTCTTTTTGTGAATGATATTCTCCTATCTAAAAAATGTGATAGCTTCAGAGTATGCAATCATGTCTTCACAGATGAAGTATCAGTGCAATGTAGCACCTGAGTTGTCATCTGCCCAACGTTTGACTCAAAGTACGGGACCAATCTTTCTAACTCATTCATTCTCTTCTGTTGAGACTGAAAATATGGGGCTTACAGCAGAGTTTGAATGAGCATTGTGGCCACTCGAGACAGAAGTAACCATATCCAGTTGCTCTGGACCTAGCATGTCTTTTGAGTGAAAACACTACTGAACAAGCAAGCTGAAGCATTAACTGGGGGTTTTAATTTTATGAAGTCAGAGTTCTCACATATCTTTACAAATTGCAAGGAATTTTACTTTCTTTCATTGTGTTATAAAGTCAAATCTACAAATCCTTCTTTTTGGACTGGCCTTGTATTTAGAAGATTGAATTACCAGTCACCTTTATTTAGTTGTTTTAAGATTTTATAATTTCTTTCCCTTCACAATCCAGCAATAGTAGAAGAAAATTCAATTTTCTTTTCAAGTGTGTCTAGGAGTAACGAGAGCAGCATTTTGACTGTATGTCTAGCAAATTTCTTTGATACCTTGTGCTGCTAGGTGGCTGCAGTTTTGAATGGAATAAATCTGAGTATATCTGAATAATGTTGATTTTGAGGGGAATGTCTCTGGAAGAGCCAAATCTTGGGAAGATGTTCTAAAGTGGCTCAATTATTTAATCTCTCCCAGAAGCCTGCCCAAAGCCAAACCTGTGTGATTGTCCTTGATTGTCTTTAGCTGTTTCTTAAGCTTTGAGATTTATACTTTAGCAAAAGGCTTCTTGACAATGCTAAGCTGCAATATGGCAAGAAGTAGCTTACTCTCTTTTTAATTATCTGCAGCACCAGGACCAAGACTTGTCAGAAACTGTCTGGAAGGGATTGTGCTGCAGGAATAGCTTACTTGTATTCAGATAAAGTTTGCTTCCTTAATACCAAGAGTGCCAAGGTTACTGTAGAAATTAGTGGATTTGTAGATGGTGATCCATGTCTCAAATAACATTTATGAGAAATAAATTATCCTTTTGTTTTATATTTTAAGAAGTATGTTAGTGTAAACCTATATGAATGAGTGCCTGGTAGTAACTGCCATGACTAGTTCAAACTTAATGGAAACCCTAATTTAGATGAATACCTTTCTTAAAGAATATTTAACTAATTAGATGGACTTGTAGCAAAGTACTCCGTAGAACTGTAGTAAATAATTTTGCTGCTGACTTACTATTCTGTTTTTTTTTTCCCTTCTAAAGATATCACTTCAATTTTTCAAAATTATTCAGTTCAAAATCAAAAAACACTGGCTTTACAGAGAAGACACCTCTACTGAAGGTTTCCTCAGAGGAAAATGGGTGAGTTACTTTAATTTTCCTCAAAATGTTTTTTTACTAGGCTTTCTTCTATGTAATTTTAGGTTGCTTTTTCTTATATCCTGACACCAAACCTTCTGTGAAATAAAGTGAATGACAGGGGTTGTAAGCAAAGAATACTCTGGAGAACGTTGGGAGGAGAGAAGGGGCTGTGAATAGGGAAAGGAAGGATGTAAGATCTGAGGTCAGGGTGATTAAAGAGCCTTAAGTGTGGGCAATTGCAGGTTGTGTGTTCTTATTTCCTCCATGTGGTGTTACATCAGGTGCACTGAAAGTCACAACAGAGCTATAGGAAAGGTCCTTATGAGGAAGTTAACACACCAAATCCTGACAAATCCTGAAGTTAACGCATCTGCCTGGTGTATCAGAGAACTGGTTCTCTCAGGCACGCTTAAATGTCACGGGGCCTTTGTTTTTGCTCACCAGTCTACCCAGCTGTATCACTGAGGGGAGTCTGTACTGAATAATTTTTTTTCTGTGCATTTTTCCATTAGAATCTACCACAATGAACCTAAGGTTCTGCAAGGTCAGTTGCATTTACCTCCTGTTGAAATAAAACACTCTTTTTTTTTTTTTTATTATTATT
>WEIV01030221.1:86183-97621 GCA_013390005.1 Calyptomena viridis
GCATTAGTTAAGGACAATATACAAAAATTGATGCTAAGACCCAGGGAAAAGGCCTTCTTAAAAATTATGATATCCTGGAGAAACTAGCATAAGTCATGAATCAGGACAAATAGTATATAACTACTATATAACTACCTCAGAAACTTGGTGAAAAATAATCAATAGACATAGCATTCTCAAGGTGCATTTTACAGTTGACAGAATAGGATATACAAGTAGATGTTAAGGAAAGCATAAAGTCAGTCATGTGCATGCAAATACAACAGAGAATCTGCATCAAATGTGTCTTTTCAAGTTAATTACATGATGGAGGGTAGAGTGGGGACTCTGTATTTTGTGGAATGACTCTGCTTATCTACACATGAGTTAGTAATCCTAGGCTCTCTTTATGGCTAATAGAGAGAACTGATGTTTCTTATGAGCGATTCCTCTGAACTTTATGTAGTGCTCTAAAATGAAGCAATGAATCCCATCTTAGAAATATCCTCTTTTCCCTGTTTTTAGGGAAGTAACTAACTCCAATGCAGATGTCCACAGTACAGGTGCATAAACTGCGGTGAATGAATAGCAATTTAAATGTTTAGCCACTGAATCCCGTTCCATCGTGTTGTCTACATAAGCCACATAAAAATAAAGTAACATGAGGTTACACACATACTCTTTTACACCTTCTAGATGCAACTACAGAAAAACAGGTTCAGAAAAAAACAGCTCTTGGTTTAGCTGAGAACAGCGGACCCAGTCTGGTGCCAGGCGTAAATACAAACAGCCACTGTGTAATGCTTCACAAAGCAAACACAAACACAAATCCCTTAACAGGCTAACTCACAGCAGTCATCTAATTTCAAGAATAGAAACACATAAAAATGAGGCAGTTTAGCTGAAGTGAAATAAAAATAACAGAGCTGGCTGTAAATCATGTCAGGGAGATTTTTTTGCTTTAAAGGGACCCACTGGAGGCCACATTAAAAAAAAAGTTCAGAAAAGAAAAAGCATGATTAAATTGCAGAATAAAAGGACATATTAAAAGTAAAAATATAGTTTTCCTAAAAGTTGGTCATATCTGAATGATTAAAATTTAAAGGAAATGGCATCTGACAGTTTAAGAAAAATATAAAACCAAGGTAAGGCAGAACAAAAATATTCTGAAGATTGGCTTGTTAAAAAAAATGCATTTTGGTTCATATAAGCATATCTGAAGTTTTCTTCTGGTTTATTTTGATTTCACCTTTCATAAAGGCTGTGATCTGCTGCAGTCTAACAATGGAATTTTGACAAAGTCTCTTAATATTGGAAAAAGATAACTCTGATGGGATTTCAAAGCCTCAATGCAGACTGGTGAATGATGTTCTGTTGCACTGGTAATCAAAGAAGAATCCTTTTTTTTTTTTTTTGCTATAGCTCTTTCTGATGGTTTTATAAGTGCATAGAATGGAATGGAAAAAGTATCCTTATCTTTAGAGAAAGAAGGAAGGAGCCACTCTTCTTGAAAATAAGGCTTAGTTTTTCCATTTTTAATTTTAAGCATCCATTCAAAATAGCTCCTCAATGTGTCATCTAGGTAATTACAGGATTTATTTTTAAAGTATTGCTTAAAAGGAAGCTGCCATAATTATATGCACCTGAAGGTTTTCAAGACATAAATTGCTACACTCCTATTAAAAGGTAGATTGTCAAAAGTTGCCTGAACCATTGGGTTAGTTACTCAAGGTCAGCAGATCTTTCAAAAGGTATGATTAATGTCTCTAGTTAAATGTATTGGTATAGTTCCAGTTGAGACTGTTCTGTATCAATGAGGACAGAAAGACTGTGATGCCAAATCACACTTAAAACACTCAGAAACAGAAGAGAACTGTTGCAATTTCTCTTTATGTTTCCTAAGGGCTGTGGGTGTAAATTCTCCTGACTGGACTTGCTATCCTAATTTGTTGCATGTGAGGTTATCTTTTTATCTTTTCCTGTGTGATTCCTTTAAGCAAATAGTTGCTTGGGAGGTTAATTTTTTAATGAATGGTGTGTGAGTGTCACTGGTGGTGATAGCTCTGCCTGCCTTGCTGAGCAGAGTGACATTTATATTTGAACACACTGGCTGCCTGCCTGCCACTAGATCTGCTATGGTCATTTTTGGGATACTGTGAGAGATTACCCTTTTCTAGATCCAGAAGGACCTCTGCATAATGTCACAAAGCTTTCCCCATTAGACACTGATCTAACATGGGTGGCCTTACTGGGGCTCGCTAGAAGCAGGGCAGAGCACTGCCCTGACTCCCTCTAACTATGCTGTGTTTTTTCTTCTCCTGGGTTCTGTGAGCAACAAAGCATTTTTCTGGGAAAGTTATTTCGGTAGGTATATGATCTTGTACCTTTTTTTTTTTTTGTGGCAGACTCACTGTTTGTTGCATGCTTACTTAAATGTTAGCTGTTAAATCCATAAAGATACTTAAGCATGTGAATAAATCTTAAGATTTAAACAGAATGTATATGTGTAAAATCAAGAGGGTTTTGTTTGCTTTGGGTTTTTTTGGGTTGTTTGTTTGGTTTTGGTTTTTTGTTTGGTTTTTTTTTGATTGGTGGTGCCTTAGCTTTCTATCTGTCACAAACTGGAGCAAAAAAATTACAATATAGCTCTAGTATAGTAACAAATATATTGTGAAATGTTTAAAGGTACAGACTTTCCTTCCCCTGCCCCCACCTTTGCCAGCCCACAGGGATGCTCCTTTTTCAACTACAGCAGAAGTGGACTATTACAATACTAGGTTTAAATAGTCCTGGATGTTTTGGGACTAGTAGAATCAGACTTTTCAGTGGATTTGGGGATCATGGCTGACTGATTTCTCAATTATATTAAACTAGTTTGGCCAATCCTCCTGTGAGATATTTGAGGAGGTGAAAAGAAAAATGGATGAGGGAGCTGGAGGTGAAAGAGTCTATGAGTACTTCAAATAAGAGGGACTTAAAAATATGTTTTTCAGATGTTTGAAACATTGTGAGTAAAACTTTGACCAAGAAGAAAATCTTCTGGCATGAATAGGATATTAATTCTGATTTAGTTTTCTCTGTGGCTGGAGTTTCTACAATGTTTTCACCAGTACAAATTCTGTGATGTTTAAATTGCTGAGCTAATGATGTAGCCTTTAATCTAGTACTAGCAGTTAAAGAGCTTTACTTCTCTGTCTCTCTGTCTGTTTCTGTATGCTATTTTGAAGCTTTGATACATCTACTATAGTATCTGAAAGCCCTGATGCTCTCAAAAGTCACTAGGAAAGATATATGTGTTCTGAACTTACAGCTCCTCTTTTCTTAGGAAACCTGGCCAAAACAGTACTGTTTGGTGAGGAGTGTCTACTTTTTGTTCTTTTCAGTTTCTGAAGCATTTTAGCTGAAAAATGTGGTTTTCAGTATAAATTGACTAATCTATTTTTTTTTCTTGAAGTTTGTGCAGCCTATACTCATCTTTACTGGAAATTTACACCTTAACAACTTTATTAACAGCTATGAATCTGACTGACTTTCGTGACTCTGCTCTGTTGAAATTAGACATAGGAGGCCCATTTGGAGCACATGCAGTTAATGAGCAAACTGAGGACTACATAATAGTGCAAATCAGCCAGAATGAAGACACAGGATCAAGGAGGAGACGCCAGCAGCAGGTGATGGTCTTTAAATTTTCTTTCACTTTTTCTGAGATGTGTTTTATCAGTTATATTTCTATCACCATTGTGTGGATTAAGCGGTCATGTTTTTTCCTGCTGTGAGGTGTGTCAACTTCAACATTAGAAAACTTACTGTATTAAGAGGAGAGTTACATTTTCTTCTGCCTTTATAGGACTTCCCTTGGCTTTCTATATTTTGTTTCTATATTTTGTTTGAAGCTGTTGTAAAAGTTGTACCTCTTGAGTGACACATAGCATGGAAGTTCTTGTGTTTAAAATTGTCAGTGTTTAAAAAGTTGTCTTTAAAGGAAGAAACAATTGCAAAGTGCCTTTTTGCACTCAATAAAATATATTTTCACATTTTGTTGCAAATTATTTTCTCAAACCTGTCACATTTATTGGCTTTATTTCTCTTAAGGCTTTCTCGTTGTTGATATTGGTTGTAATGAGTTCCTGCTGCTCTTCCTAGACAATTTGGTGAAAAAGGATCTTTTACAGCCTGTCTTTGTATATCACTGAAAAATAAGCCTCATCAATTAATAAATAGTGCAGACATGAGAAACACTGCCTCTCATTCTGTGTAGATGACAGGCTAACCTGCCTCCACCAGTGACAGCACAGCTGAACAATGCCATCAGTATTGCCACTTACAACTAGTTTCAGTGTACACCAAAAGACTAGTCCCACTATCTCAGCATCGTGAACAATACTACAATGGCAATTACCCTCTTAAACCACTTGCCCCCGTGGTGAGGAGGTTGCTGTAATCTGTGCTGCTGGCAGTGATCCTCAAGCAGCCTTTGTGCTGCTGTGGGGCAGACAGAGCACAGCTGGCTGCAGCAGCCCACCTTTGCACACCGGTGATCCATGAAAAAAGGAGCATTTTATTTACTGAATTTCTGCCATGTCCTCTTCACAGTGTCTGGGGGTATGACATTGCTCCTGTACCTTTTATTGTCTATATCTCATGGATACTAGTTTTCCTCCCAGGCAGTCTCTGAACCCGGCTTCTCTACCTGTTCCTTATAGTCAATGCAAAGTATGATTTGGCATCCCTCCTCGGGGGGGACCTCCTGGAGGGATCTCTCACTTCATTGAATGAAGGTGTGAGGATGAGTTTGCTCCAGTCTCAGCACCTGTAGCATACCTAATCTGGGGAATTAATTTAGGCTGGTGTGTATTATGCCTGATCCACAAAAATGTACTGGAGAGAGAGAAAAAGAGGAATAAAACCCTAGATGAGAGACATATCACTTTTGTTAATGTTGTCAAATGTGACTCTCTTGCAGGTGGTCTACAACTGGTCTCTACCCTTAAGTTCAAGAAGAAATCAGCAGATCATCACAACTAGAACCTTTCAGATATCAAGCAGGTTGGCTAAGAGACTGAAAAAGGATCTGTTGAATTAGTAGCTTACATAACTTGACTATGAATTAATAAAAAATATTTTTAAAATAATCTATCACTGCCTGTTTCAGAGGGGCAGGAAAAGAACAGGAAAAGATGACTTCTTGTTTCTTTTTAAAAGGATTTACAGGGCTGGTTTGCACTTGAGTTACTTGCCAACCAATGCTTTTGAGAGGGATAGAGTGAAAATATTTAAGGAGTTCCTTGCAATTGTAAAGATACAACACATGTATTTATGGGTACTCAATACAAAATTAATGCACAAATAAAACTAATGGTATTTCATTTCAGGAATAAACAAAACTTTTTTCCTTTCACAGAGGCACCATCTTCATAAACATTCAAGCTTTCCTACAGGAGTCTGGAAGTGTTCCTCTCTCCATGAAGCATCAATTCCTTCATGCAAACATAGAGGCACAAGTAACAGTTGCATCCATTATCTTAGTAGTTGTCTACGTGCTGATCATATTCGAAGTAAGCCAGTTTTGTACTTTGATTTTATTTTTTCCCCTACCTCGTAAATGGAGCACAAGGAAAGATTTCATTCTTGGATTTTGATATGATTTTAAAATGTGTATATAACTTCCTCATGTACTGTCAGTATTGCTAATGCCATGAATAAGATATGTGTGAAGAAATTTTTCTGAATTGTAACTCATTTGTGTATTTTTCTACTAAGTTCTAGAAATTTTTTAATATTTCAACAGAATTGTTTTTTGGCCCTGAGAGTGATAATAGGTCTGCGTGTGAAAGGTGTGGAAAATTTGGTTTTACAATAGTTATTTTTTAAGGTAAGGTAAAATTAAAAAACCTTTGGTTATTTGCCTTCCCTAAGGTACCTCAAACCATGAACTTAGCATAATTTTAAAAGGTTGAAATGGGCACACTATTTAATAAGTGACACGTAGGCATTCATTTACTTATTATTTACTTATTATTTGAATAAGAAATGGAGTCTGAGTTAACATGAAGTTAACTTTAACAGGCAACTTTAAATACACATTGCAATATCATTCCAAAACCTTGAGGTACCAAATCCAATGAAAATGCATTACATCACACTTCTTGGAACTGAAAAAATTTGCTGTCTTGTTAATTTAAAATAAATAGCAGATGGGAAGGAACATATTTTTAAAATTTATTTTTAATTCATATGAGCATCCACACTGCCAATTAATTCTCTGAACAAAGTTCCACTTGATTTACATTAGTATGAAACAAAGAAATGAATCAAATCAAGTCTAGAAGGTACTCCCTAGTAAACATGTCCAGCATGCTCATTTTTGTTCCACATTTCTTGCATATTTTTAGGCTTTTCACCCTGTTATGCATTAAGACGATAAGGTAGTTGAACACCACCTAATCAAGTATCAATAATGCATCCACACAATATGATGGAAGCTTTAGACATTTAGGATGTTGTTCAGCAATCGTGATTTCTTTATGGACCTAAAAATGCCTCTATGTTCCTTATAAATAAGCAAAGACATATAGTAAATATGGAGTGTGATTGGACTAGATTTTGCTATAAATATATGTAGGCACGCAGCACAGCACCAAAACAGTCTTAATACCTTTAAAAGCAGCTTTTATTTTAAAAATAACCCCCCAACTATTCAACCCTTTAGCAATTGTAAAAGCATAAGGTTTTAAATGTGTGTAAAAGGTGGTTTTGTGTTTGCATCCTGGAAAGCTGCTTTGGAACAATTCATGTGGAAAAGGAGATAAAGGCTTGAAACTGAAAAGCAGAGCCAGGGAAAGCATTAATTTTCCTTTTTTTTAAAAAAAGAAAAAAGCTTTTAAACAGCTCATCAGCTTATTGTTTCTATGAAAATATCAAGGAAATATTTATTTTGTTGACATCAAAATTATTTCTGCAAATTCAAAGGTAGAAATAAATACTGAGAAGTAAACTTGTTTGAAATTTAAAATATGGAAGGTCATGTATTGCATCATGATGTTAGCTATTTTCTCCTTAACATCTTTAGGAATGACAAATGCCACAACCAGACTAAATTTTAAACTATAAGTTTTTAAGCTGGAAATAACCATCACAGAAGCAAAGCTTGAGTCTTGTATGGTTCTCTCACAGATTTTTTGCAAGCAATAGATGTTAATATTGTTAGAATATGTAATAGTAGCTTTCCTTATATTCAGTATTATTAATTTCAGTGCCTGAACTTCTGCTTTCTCAACACATTAGACTCTAATCCATCAGCTGTTATCAGTGTTAGAGAAATCAATGGGCATTACTGTCAGAGCAATCTCTCATGGATTTTCATTTTCGGTGTTGCTGCTCCCCATCTTTTACCAGCCTTTATTAGTTCCTTGTATTTTATTAAGCATTATTTGCAATACAGCTTCCAATTCAGGCAGTGTTGACAACCAAACCAATTTTAGAGCTATATTTTCATGTATTTTCTTTAAAAATGACAGAAGAGGATTTGTTACAAATCGAATGAGCCACTCAAAGGTGTGCCTTCTGTTCCTCCTGCACAGGCCTTTTCCCCAAACATCAGTCATGGATGTTGTGCTCACAACCTGCTCAACTGCACTGTCCTCATCTTTAATCCTTCCTTCCCCTTCTCCCCTTGCTCTTTGCTATCTTGGTGACCAAAGACTGTGCAGAACAGGTTACTAGACCTTCTGCAATCTGCAGATACAGATCGTGGAAGAAGCTGATGAAGTAAGAGTTTCAGTTGGAAACTGAAGTGCATTTACTTTAAACAATCATCTTCTTCAGACTTTTACCACTGTAAAGTCACAGGGTAAATTCTGCTTTGAGACAGCTGTTTGTCTCTATGTTAGGATCAAATTGCTATATCAAGCACCACTCCTGGCTGATGGAGAAGTCTCAGGGTGTGCTGTTCTTCAGAAAACATCTTAAACTGTTGAACTGCATTTCTTCAGGCATTTATTTAAAGTATTGTTTCTTTTGAAACTGATTACATATTATATATTCATAAAATACAAATACTTTTCTGGTAAAAGAAAATTCCTCTTTTGCACTTTAATTTCTAATAATTTTTATTTTTGTGCTTACCACGAATATGAGTACTTCCCTACTTCACAATTCTACTCTTTCTTGAAATTTTTCTATATTGCTTTTAATCATCTCTTCATTACATTTTCTGTTTGAAATCCATGGGCTTTTTTCTTTTTTTCCTCTTATGCAAACACCCTTTCCTTCTGTAACTAGGTATTAATTCTCTTGAAATTGATTTATCTTCAAATATCCATCAGTTCCCTCTTTGCATTTCAGTCTTCTTTTCTTTCCCCTGCTCCCAAAGGAGAAAAATATTCTGCTTCTTGTGGTGTTTCTGCTTTAATCTAATCTATACTACTTTATAGACTTGTTGAAAACAAGTTAGAAGTATTTAATTTTGTTCTTGAAAACATCCACTGCATAGGAATTGTTAAACAAAAGAAAGAAAGTGCCAGGCTTATCTTTTTTTTATCTTAGCTCTACTGTCTGACCCCTCAGGATTACTGAGGAACATAGGTAAGTATAAGTATATTTTCACATTGGTCTACAGGGACATCTGGTGTAAAGTGCTGATGTACAGAATTCTATGCTGATGTTGCTGTACTAAATTACTTCACAACATATTTTCAGGTAGGCTTTTTCTAGTTTCGATCCTCAAAATATGTAGCCTCTTTTCATTGAACTGGAAAAAAAGTGAAACAAAGAAAAAGTTAGAAAACTTAATTTTTATAGTTTTTGTACTTTTCTGCTCCAGATATCTTTGTTCTTTCAGCTAAGAGTGTATTTTATCCTTTGCCTTCTTTGATTTCCATTCTTTTTCCCAGAAAAGCATTTTCCTATTTATATAACTAAAGTGACTATAGCCCATTCATCAGATTCCATAAGCAGTAATGTATGGTAGTTTCTGGTGGTACAGCATGGTCAAGGAAAAATAGTGCAGAAAAAAATCTCATTGTTAGACATCAGACAAATACAGTTAAATATATTTGATTTCTCCCATTTTCCCTGTTTTTGTCTTTTAGACAGAGTATCCAGAGAACTGGATAATACACCGGTTACACTAAAATGAGATTTTATCTGCCTATCTGTATCTTAAAATATCTGTTAATGTTAAAAGTGTTACTAGCATTCAGAAAAGTTTCTTGAATTGTTAAAGCTCTTATTAGTAATTATTAATCACATATTTATGGCCATGTTGAAGCTGCATTAATTTGAAATATGTAAGGATGAATGTTAGAGATGAGCTATTAAAGGATAGAGCTCATTAATTCATTAATTGAAATGAATTAGTGTGTGCCCTTGTCCAAAATTTTCCTTTAATAATGTATTTGGTTTGTGTTGTGTGTTAAAATGGAGCATTAGTTGTTTATACTACTTAAATGAGCTAGGAGAAGCAAATTTGGAAGTACTGGCCTTTTAAAAGCTATTTTATAAAACATTTCCTTTAATCAGGAAAAAAGACAGAATCAAATTTATTAAATTAATAAAAAATAATAAAAAAAGAGATACCAATAGCATATAAAATAGCAGAAAAGTGATATAAGCAGGTATCAGAAATTCTGTGGCAGCCTCCATAGGTCTTTTTTTAATCACTCACTATTATTTAGCTTCATATCCTGTCTTGTAAGTACTTCTCAGAAAGATCTTGCCAGGATCTTTTAAATGGCATTTTAATGATCTGACATCTTGAACAACAGTCACATGTCTGTATTTCTTCTTAAAACACAAATACTTGAAAGTGCAAGTCCAGGCCTTAAAAGCTCGAGCTTCTTACTAGTGTGAAGTATGACCTTATAATCACAATTTTTATTACTTTAATGGAAATGGAGTGTGTCAATTTCTCTCCATATTACTTTTCTATTATTAACTATATTAAATAATGAATAAACATCCCCTAAGCTTAATTTCTTTAACTCAAAGCAGAGTGATTTTTAATAGCATCTAACCAGCAGTAATTAGCTCCATAGAACAAAACTTTAGTGTGGTTTAATCTGACCATTTTTGCAACATTGTGGGCTGGTTGAACCAGTGTTTCTTTGCAGGAAGTATTTTTACAAATGAAATAAGATGTCATTACTGTATGTCTATGCTTGCACAGTCCAGTGTCTGCTTATTTCCAGTAATGAGGCTATAACATTGGAAAATTATGCTCTAGAGAGGGAATAGGAAAAGAAATATTCATTGGTTATATGAAGCATAGTACTAAGTGATAGCAAGAGGCTAATCTTAAGGAAGATTTTTTTCTGATAAAGAAAGTCACAGAAAGTGTGACTGGTCACAGAAGTGATCATCTTACTCAGCATAGCTTCTCACTTCCCATCCATTCTCATATTGATCTGTCTTTAAATATAGACTGAGAAGAGTGTGGATTAGAATGTTCCCACCTCCATATATATCCTCGCAAAAGATTGGTAGCAAAGGAACAGAAGAAAATCCATAGCCATTATTGAAAAAGATGGTGTAAAAAAGAAACAGTAGCTGCTCCACTCCCTGGCGTTTGAGGGAGAGGAAATTTTCCTGCTGCTATTGATTTAATTTGTACTAAGATAAAAAACCGTGAAGAGGAATTAAAAACTGATGTAGGACTTGGCAGAAAATTAGGGTCAGATTATCAGAACAAACCATCTACCCTCTTTGGTAAGAGTCCAAGCCATATTTCCCTGGGCAAGAATAAAAATTTCCCCTCCTGTCTGGTGGTGATAAGGAGTAAAAGATCCCAGAAGTTGTAAATGCTGTGACTCTGGGGGTTCCACAGAGTCTAAATCCAGTGTAGTGAAACTGAAACCCTAAAATCCAGTAGTAAAACTTACCTCGAATAGAAATCTAGCTTCCTCTGGAGCAGTCTAGCTACATCCATCCTGGGCAGCAAATGGTTTTGGATCTAATTTGAAGTAACCATAACCCTAAAGCACCATTACCATTCAAAAGTCTACTTTCCTCTGCCCCCCAGCTGAAAATGTGCACTATAGTGTGGGCACTCCTGCTGCCCCCATGAGTAATGATTTTAGGACATAAAATGGGGGTGTTCATTGGGAATGATATCAAGGCATGTCAAGGAGATAGAGGCAGCAAATCCTGATGAGGTAGATGCTGGAGGACTGAATTGAACAAGGAGATCAGAGGTGAGGCAGATCAATCTGTCCAGAGTGAAATATTTACTAAGTGGTCCCAGAGACAACAGCCTGTCACTGAGGTACCAATTAAACACTACAGACAATCAAGGTTTACTGTCATTCCCTAATGCCTTTCTCTAATTTAGAAGGAGGCTCTGACCTCTGTGCATTTTGAGAGGCTCAAAATTATTTTAAAGCAGCTGTGCAGGAGCATTACAAGTTGTTCCTTATTAGATTGGGTTGAATCAGTACCACTGAGGTGCTATTATTTCTACTGCT
>WEIV01030221.1:104288-156235 GCA_013390005.1 Calyptomena viridis
ATACTAGTATGTATTAACGTATATATAATTTTTATAAGTACCTATAAGGTTGCAGCTGGATTGGGAGATAGGGAGCTCTAGCATGCAAACTGACATACTAAAAGCTTTGTATCTTTGTCTGTTCTGTCTTTCTCATCTCAATGGTCATTTCTTGCTTTTTAAGAGAAGACACAAGGGTATGCACTTTCTCAGGCATGAGAGAGATCAGATGAATACCGACGATTTCTCACTTAACCTTTAAAAATGTCTTTAGATTCAGAAGTCCACTAAATCTCTAGTTTTCCTGGGATTAAATCTCTTGTGTTAATTTATTTCTGAGCTCTTTCAATTCTCTACCTGAGCTGTTGATGCACTTTGAGATTCAACCTGAAAAAAAATTCAACTCATCCTCCTGCCAGGCTTCTAAAGGGTTTGAATCACATCTGGACTGTTTTCCAAAAGAATAATAATGGAATTTTACCTAGTATAATGGCCTCCAAATGTGTATTAAATGGAACTGCGGTTCAAAGAATGTGACACCTTATAACCAGCATCTCTTAATTTCTCCATCTGCAGACTTTTAAAAGTGCCTTTGCAAATATATTATTTGTTGGGCGTTATTTTATATGAAAAGAAAATTAAAGAGTAATCCATTCTTTCCTAAACCTCCCCAAATCTCAATTTAGAATATTTACATGTCTCAGAGTTTATGTAAATATGCATTCTAGGTTTTCTTTTCCTTTACAACTTTCATTTGATAAGTTGCCAGAGTGAAGAGTTGTACATTTGACAAGTTTTTTAATAGAGATTTGCACCTTAATATTCTTTGTTCATTCTTCAGGATTTGTTTGTATATCCTTCTTGAAAAACTACCAGAATGAAGGAACTGACAGATGACTTCATTTGTACAGTTTCTCCCCAACCTTCCCCCATCTTTCTGCAGAAATTATAGCAATCTTCACCCATAGAGGACAGCAAACTCTTGGAAACTGAAAATGCAGTCAACGCAATATATGTAATTAAGTATACAAAAGTGACAGCAAAAATTCTTATGTGGAAATATGCAAAAAACCTGTAGCCAAACAAATCTCAGAAACCTATGATATCTTTCTGAGAACTGCAAAAGAGCTGTCTAATGTGGGTGGTGATTAGATGAGGAGAAAACATTCAGTCTGAGGACAGCTGGGGATTTCCAAGTAGCTTACGCTTGAACTTACTTTGCTCTGATAAGAAGCTGATCTCCTTCCCTAAAAGACACCTCCATGTGGCATCTTTTATTGGAGAGAGCTGTAAGGTCTAATTGCTGCACCCAATCCTCAGACACAAGAACTATCAAATGTTAGCAAGTTTTCCCCACCCTTGCAGAATCAGAAGGCCCACACGTGTATGTACGTATCAGTCCTCTGAAACTGGAAATCAAAATGAACCCTTGACTTATCATACGTGTTTCTGGGGGAGGTGCAGTCTGTACTATGTACTCGTAGGTCATTAGGACATAAAAACCTTGGTTTAATCTCCCGCTTTATCATGTGAGTAGGTTATTCTTCAGTGAATTTTGAAAATAAAACAGGAATGAGACTTTTTTTTACTCCCAAGTTGGTAATTTATATATTTATTTTTCTATTAATTTGGTAATTTGCGTAGTTATTTACCATTTCTGTTAAAAATTTATGTTCCAGGAGAAAAAACAAAGCCAAATCTTTCCATTTTTATGTTTCCTTTACAAGCAGCCAGGAGGGCCTTGAGACGTCCTCATCCTATTCTTTCTTATCTGCAAAATATTTCTTATGAGATTAGCATCAAATGAAATATTTCTAGACTGTCTTATGTCTTTCTAAGCAATAATTGTAACTTGTGTTAGAATAATGTTTAAATACGTTAAGATTAAAAGCTCTTAATTAGATTTCATCTTTTGTAGTGTGATTTTTATTAATTACATCCTTACTTTAGCTGAGCTATTTTACACAATCTGTGATCTTCCAGACATGAAGGATTAAATAACTACAAATGAGCGCTTGGAGAAAAAAGTACATTTTTAGGGCATACTTGCTCAACAAGCACCTATAAAGAAACAGGTGGATCACTGGGGTATTCATCTTCTTCCCATGGGCTATGAAGGGAAGCCACAGGACTATGCTTTTTGATCCTTAAGTTAGAGAAGATGAATTGCTTACCTTCCTGGGTCAGCTGCTGACAAATGTAAGAAACTGGTGCTGAAGTCCCTTCTGAGACTTCCTAGCAGGATTTGCACAAGCATGGTTTTGGTTGGTTGGTTTTTGTGGTTCTTGTGGTTTGGATTTTTTTGTCTGTTTGGTTTTTTTTTGTTTTGTTTTTAATAACTTCCTATAGTAAGGCGAGGTAGTTTACAATTATCTNTAACTTCCTATGGTAAGGCAAGGTAATTAACCATTATCTGGTCAGAAAAAAAGCCCAAACAAACCAAGGAAAGAATCGACTACTGCAATAGTTATCCTTTCCCTCTTCCTTTTTTTATAGTAAAGAGATATTTAGAGGAGTCCCTGGTCAATTCTTGCCCTTTGTTGCAGATTGTTCACAGGACCCTTGCAGCGATGCTGGGCTCTTTGGCAGCTTTAGCAACCTTAGCTATTGTTGGGGAGGTAAGTGCTCACTTTGTTTCTGGGTATGGTGTCAGGCATCACAAATTTCCATGTTTGCCCTGCTCTGATTTGGCAGATGACAGAGTAGTGTTTTTTAAGAAAGAGAGATGGTAGAACAGATACTGAGATGGGAACACTAGTCAAACTAGTGTATAGACAAAGAGAGTATGAAAAATCAGCTGATGCTTTTTTGTTCTCATTTGCAGGAAGTGGAGTACAACCCTTTTCATCTTGATTCAGAGTTGGTTAACACTGTTATTTTCAGTAATGTTAGGCTACCAAGCAAACCTGAATGGAAATACATTGCTTTATACTACCCTAAATAATTGCACCTCATGCTTGCACATTCCAATCCTTTTGTTTCTCCTGCTGCTTATTCTTAGTTGATATATAGTGAAACCTCTGATTGATTTTCTGTTTTTCTCATAACCACATCATTGCTATGTTCCCATAAATTCCCTCCAGTTTTTTCACAGGTGAAGTGGTATGCTTGTGTTCCCTCACCAAAAAAGAAACCGGAGTGTACCATATAATTTGGTTATCTTTTATTTCTGTAATGCTATGGAAGGAACAACTAGACCAACCAATGTAGGCTTTGGATAATGACCCACTTAGGATGCCAGAAGTACTTTGAATTAGTAATAATAATAAGAGTAGTAATGGCAATAATACAGAGTCCTTTTTGTGTACCTTGTAGGAACACTTATTAATTTCCATCACAGCTTATTTAAATGGTTCATCAATTAAGTGGAGTTTGTATTTTCTAGCTAATCACAAGTTAGGTGTTTTGTGGCATTCACTGGTAATTGTATGTTTTGATTGCAGAGGCCAAGTATGGTCAAAGTGGTGGAGTGGATTGATTATGAGACACTGGCATTGCTGTTTGGAATGGTAACAAAAATGTATCTTTTGCTCTAAATTTGCTGAAATAATAAAATTCAATATAGAGATGTTTCCCTTTAAAATATTTTGTTAATTGTACTTTACTGAGACAATTTACAATGACAATTTGGGCCTTAAGGAATCTGTCAAAAAGGCGGATAATCAGACCTCTGAAGGAGTCTTCTGAAATGTTGATTTTTATTTTTTTTTTTTTAAATCTGTGGAGTCATCTTGATAACATGCTAAAAACATCCTTGGGGTCTATAAATGGAAAGACTTGTTTAAGGACCAAGTATTATCTCATTTATCTTTTTAGTTTTGTTTACTCAAATCCTTCCTCAAACGCACCATGCTGGAAAAGTGGCTTTCTTTGTCTATGTTTGGAGCCACAAAAAAGCAAGTCAGAAATGGAAAAGAAATGTCTGATTAGATTGTAATCATATATTATTTTAATCACTTTGCCCAGAGCTATTTGTGGTAAAAAGAGTTGTCCAAGTGCTATTAAATTCTAGCACAAAATATAGTGGATATTCTTATATGAAGGTGGTCAGATTGTCAGAGCTGTGTCAGATAAGAAGTAAATATGTCAGGATCACAAACTGCTTTGCTTTGTTTTTGAGTAACAATTCAGTTTCAAGATATATGTGTGTTTTCATCTTTTGGTAGATGGTTTTGGTGGCCATATTTTCAGAGACTGGATTCTTTGACTACTGTGCAGTAAAGGTAGGCTTGTTTTGGCACTTGTAGTTGCTTCTGGATTAATCAAATTAGTATTTATTCTAATCTGTTACACCGAGCACTGTCTTTGAAGAATCTTTCTTGAGGCAATGTATACTTATCACACTAGAAATAACAGCCATCAACTTGTAATATTGGAAAAGTCTTTTATGGATGAATGGAAGCCCTTAATGCAATTCTGTTTCTACAGGAGAAAGCTAAAGGCTCCCAGTAGGGTACACAAGCATACAGACAGTATAAAGCTGTTATTTCACTGACTTCCCCAGGATTGCAGTTCTGCTGTAACTGAAATCTCTACTTATGTCTAACAGTGGGAGAGAAGAAAGGTGGGAACTAATGTTAGCTTTATGACTGTACATGAAAAATGGCCACAGACCTTTTCACAGTAGCAGAACAAAAGATTACATGAAAAGAGTAATTCATAAAATCATAATCATAGAACCATAGAACAGTTTGAGTTGGAAGGAACCTTAATCACCTAGTTTCAATCCCCATGCCATGGGCAGGGACACCTTCCACTAGACCAGGCTCCTCAAAGCCCCATCCAACCTGACACTGAATACTTCCTGGAATGGGGCATCCACAACTTCTCTGGGCAATCTGTTTCAGTGCCTCACCACACTCACAGTAAAGAATTTCTTCCTTATATCTAACCTAAACCCACCCCCTTTCAGTTTAAAGCATTTCCCCTTGTCTTATCACTAAATGCCTTTGTAAAAAGAGCCTCCCCAGCTCTCCTGCAGGCCCCCTTTAGATACTGGAAGACACTGCAAGGTCATCCTTCTCCAGGCTGAACAACCAAGATCTCTTTCATCCTGTTCTCAGAGGAGAGGAGATGTGCTCCAGCCTTCTGATAATTTTTGTGATCCTCCTCTGGACTCCCTCCAGCAGGTCCATGACCTTTTCATGTTGGGGAACACCAGCACTGGATGCAGTACTCCAGGGAGGCTCTCACAAGAGCAGAGTAGAGGGGAAGAATTGTCTCCTTTTATGTGCAGCCCAGCACACTTTTGGCTTTCTGGGCTGGACGTGCACATTGCTGGGTCATGTTGAACTTCTCATCCACCAACACCCCTCCTATCTGTATATAGAGGACTTCACCTTCTGGGTCTTCCTGGTTGGGTGGCCTGTAGCAGACCCCCACTATAATGTCACCTGTCCCTTCCCTCCATTTAGTCCTGACTTGTAAGCTCTTGGTCAGTCCCTCATCCATCCCCAGGCTGAGTTCCATGCATTCCAGCTGGCCACTGACATAGAAGACAACACCTTCTCCTCACCTGCCCTGGCTGTCCTTCCTAAAGAGTGCAATTCGTTCCGTTGCAGCACTCCAGTCATATGAGCCATCTCACCATGTCTCTGTGATGGCAATAAGATCATAGCCCTGCAAACATGCACATGTCTCTTATTTATTCCCCATGCTATGTGCTGTTTGCATAGGGGCATTTAAATTGTGCCCCTGATGAAGCTGATTTAGTGGCTGGAATTCCTTTGTCGTGATCTTCAGGTGCTCTCCTGTTGACCTGTGATCTCTCTTCAGACTCTGACCATCTCTTGCTGGCACTGGCATCAAACCGGTAGGATTTAGATGGATTGAGGTCCCCCTCTCTAGAAACTTCAGTTTAAAGTCCTCTTCACTAGCTTGGCAAACCTAGGATCATAGATGCTGTTTCTCTTCTTTGATAAACATACCCCATGAGCTCTCAGTAGACTAAGTTTCTCAGAGTCCTGTGGTCTAAGTAGCTGAATCCCTGGCTATGGCACCAGTCCTGTTACCGTTTGTTGATTCATGAAATTTGACCGGCCCTTTCAAACTCCTCTTTGACTGATAAGATTGATGAAAAAACTGCCTGAGCTTGAGAGTCCTTTGCTGCCTCTCCCACGGCTCTGTAATCCTTTTTGATAATCCTCGGACTGGTCCTGGCTGTATCACTGGCTGTTGCAAGTGAAAAAACAGCAGTGTATAATGTCAGTGGACTGTATGAGGCTTGGAAATCTCTTAGTGGTATCCCTGATAGGAGCCCTTAAAATGGAGCACACCTCTTTAGAGAGTGTGTTATGTTGGCAAATGATTCCTCCACAAGTCTCAGAAGAGAGTTACCTACTGCTACCACCCATTGCCCTCTCTTAGTTGTGCGGGTTGTTACATGAGGGGCAAGTGGATTGCCTTACTTAGTTTTGTCTCCTGATGTGATGAGTCTTTTCTCTTCAGTCGACAGAGCAAAAAAGGGTTCTGTGGAGGCACCTCAGGCTTCAGGAGAAGTCTCCTCCTGCTACAGGTCCTTGCCTTGCAAACATCCATTCTGCATTATTGGCCCCTCCCTTCTGTGTGTGGCTGTTTGGCTGTGGGCTCTGTGTGCACTGCAGACCATGCTTGGAACGAGCTATTGAACTCCTTATCAGCCTCACTGATGTCACACAGGTTTGCTGCCTGTCCTTGCCCCAAGATAATGGTCCAGGTACTTCCTGCAGTCTGAGGTCCACAATGCTGATCTCCCCTCAGCATCTCTGTGTGGGGAGCAGCTCAGGTGCAGGTGTTGGGCACTGCTGGGGTAGGTGGTGCAGACCTCCTTGAACCTGCAGCCTTTGCTCTCAGATGAACACCCATGTCTTGGTTTGGAACAAATATATTCAGAAAAATTAATATTCTCTGATAAAAACAGACCACAATCACCCTCTCCCATCAGGTTGGAGGAAAGAAATATTTCCTCGAAGGAAAGTGAAAGGGAAAAAAAATCAAAACAACTATTTATTTAACCAACAATAACACCAAACACCAAATTATATATATATATNCCCACTGTTCTGCCTTGCGGGTTAGGAAGGATGGGGGCCCTTGGCCTGTGCAGATGTTCACAAAACAGTTCCTGGTTGTTGGGTAGGACTTCAAGTCTCCACTTGACGAGTTCTGAAAGATTGGTTGTAGGGCAAGTATTACCTATGACGAGGGACACTTTCACCTGCTGTAAAGTTTCATTTAGAAAGGTAGAAAGAAAGAAATCAAAAGTGACAAGGAGGACTGCTTTGAACACAGAAACCCTAAACAAACCATGTTTAGGGTTTCCTAGGACATAGACCCTTCCTACACAGATGGCCTGGCAGTGCTGCTCTGAGGTTGGGGAATGTGTGCCAGCTTGTGGAGAGGATGAGAAGTCTGAACAATAGTATTCCACCTGGGCATGCAGGATGAGGATGGGAGCTTAGCCCTGCTCCTGCTGCAGACCCTTCTCATGACTGACAGCAGAGCACGGTGTTTCTTCAAACTTGTTTCTTCATTTGCATGATTGGAATGTTTGCCAACTTTCGTGAAATGTTTTTTACTAAATTAATAAATATTGGAGAGGGTGCTGTTAGAGGTACATGGAATAGT
The DNA here is from genome assembly GCA_013390005.1 of Calyptomena viridis. Lineage (NCBI taxonomy): Eukaryota > Metazoa > Chordata > Aves > Passeriformes > Eurylaimidae > Calyptomena > Calyptomena viridis. The sequence goes on from WEIV01030221.1 coordinate 111,873, forward strand.
ACGTGCTCTGAGCTCACTGTTGCTTTGATCAAGTTGCTTTATCTATCATTTTTTAAAAACTAGGCTGTGATCTAGTCCCTTAATTTTGTTTCTACTTGTTTTTCCTAGGCTTATAGGTTCTCTAGAGGCAAGGTTTGGGCCATGATTACGCTTCTGTGCCTCATTGCTGCAATTCTTTCTGCATTTTTGGACAACGTTACCACTATGCTGCTGTTTACTCCAGTAACCATAAGGTATTTTATTGTTATGGTTTTGGACTTGGTCTTTTATAGCCAGTAATCAGTAGCAGACGTGTGCAAAATGCTAGTTTGGATTTTTTTCCATCCATCTAAATGGAAATCATCTAAATGGAAATCAAAACTTCAAATACTCTTATTGTAGTAGAATAAAAAGCTAGCACTTTCAAAGGGATCGGTTGCCTTTTCACTTTGCATTAATACTGAGCACATATCTGAATCCTCTTATAATACCTTGGCAGTTAACTGTTGTGGTTTGTCTTCGTATCTGAACTGCAATAGCATATTGCACCACATGCTCCCTAGTAGACGAAATTTTTTTCCAGTAGAGCAGGTTGAATTTTTTAATTAAAGCTGGCTTATCCTTTGCTGGATAATATCTATATATAATTTTAGATAGTAATTTTTATTTTTTTGAAACTGTTATCCCTTCTAGTTCTAGTGACAAATAAATTAAAAAAAATTTAAAACATCTTTGTTTTGGAATATGGGACTCTGAATTTTCTTTCCATTGGTGAGCATGTCACTGGAACAGCCACAGCTTAATTCCACAATTTGAGATTAGATATTTGTAATTTTGAACAGAGAACAGTGAATTTAATTACTTCAGATTTCTATAAATTAGTAACAAGTGATTTGCAACTACATTTAATCAATGTGGGATTATAAATTACTGTTTAACCTGAATTTAACCTCTGTCTGCTCTGGCAAATCTGTTTAATTCAGTTCAGTTTTGGAAAGATCTAATATGTTTTTAAAATGGTCTCGAGTGATGTAATGCTTGCCGTTATTATCATGCTAAAGTACACAAAATTCTATTAGGATATGCCTCCACTTTAAAATGCAATGTAAAACAGTAAAAATCAATTTTGCAAGTGGAATTTATTCTAGACTGGAAACAGCTGGTGTATGAAAGCTCCATTTGTCTTCAGTCCAGTTATCTTTTCAAGAGATCACTTTGCTGTACCCCAATCAATTATTGCACCTCTAGCAGTAAGCAGCATTGGAACTATTGAACACTAAGTTTTCTTTAGCTACGTTGCAGAATATTTTGAATAAACTACTTCACAGAATATTCTGAGTTAGAAGGGACCCACAAGGATCAGTGAGTCTAACTTTTAAGGGAATAGCCCAAACAGGGGTTTGAACCCACAGCCTTGGTGTTAATAGTACCGTGCTCTATAATTGGGAATGGATTGAAATACAGACATCGGTGTAGTATAAAAAGCTTTTCACAGGCAGAACTACTGTAGCATTTATTATGTTTTCAAAGAATCGTAGAATAGCCCAGGTTGATGGGACCTTGAAAGACCATCTGGTCCAAACTTTCATGGGAAAGGAAGCCTAGATGAGGTTATCTGGCACTCTTCAGTCACGTCTTGAAAACCTCCAGTAATGGGGTGTCCACTACATCCCTGAGGACATTGTTCCAGTGGTTAACTGTTCTCACCATAAATTTTTCTTATGTTAAGATGAAATCTCTTAGTTGTTGCTCCTTGTCTTCTCCATGTGGATCCTTGTGATGTGAGAGCCTCTGTCTTTATAGCCTTACTTTAAGTAATGGACTTTTATACTAAATGTGTACTAAGTACTTTAGTTTTATACTAAATGAATTTGTAACACTGAAGAAGGGGAAACTCAGTATATGGGAAACATTTGTATTTGAATCACTATCAAAGCTAAAATAAAATTTTATTTCACCTACTAAAACTAAATAATTGGCTAGTTCAAAAAGTTCATGCTGGGGGTCATTTTTTGTTTTTATCTTATTGCCATTGTCTACAGCTTCGCTATGTTGCACTGTGCAGTCATTGCCATGGAGATAAAGCTTGCAGAAAATGGTACTGACTCAATGAATATAAGGCTTTTTATTTCCTTTAATAAGGCATGAAGCATGATGCTTGCTTCACTCTGCATTTTGTAGTAAAAAAACCCCAAACCTACCCCTTCTTAGCTGTAGTTTATTTTCATGATACTTTTTTATAGGGAACTGGAAAGAGCAAATGATTGTACACATGAGGAGTTATATAACTAGAGTAAGTAAACTGAAGAAGTGTGGCCCTGCCATATGGCTAACACATTCTGATGGTTTTACACTTTGGACTTAGCCTTTCCTGACTTACGTCAAAGTTCTTTATTCAAGATATCACTAGGTTCACCAAAAAGAAAGAATCACTAAAAAAATTAAGGTTATATTTTGAAATATTCAGAAATCAAGGAGCAATGGAGTTAAAATTACAAGTATGATTGTGGTCTCATACAATTGATTCATTTGCACAGTTGTACTACAAAGTATCCTTTAAGTGAATGATTTCATGCTGTTGGGGAAATAGTGTATTTTTGCACAGTTATATTTTCTGGAGTTTTTATGTGGTGATATATATATATGTCATCTGACAGTGTTTTTTCTGAATTTTAAATTGACACTCTTGATGATAAAATAAGTGAATTAAATGAAGCTTTTGTGAAAGACACTCTCTTCTCTTTGAAATATAGGTTTTAATAATACAGACTTAGACTGAGCAGTGAAGCTCAACCCTTCCTTCAGGGAAATGTGTGACAGCACTGCAGAGAACAGTGTTTTTATAAGTTGTGAGGAAGAAAGCTGTTGTTTCTTATTCCAAAGTGCTTAGTTGTGACTTTAACTTTCAGCCTTTATTACCAGTGCCCTAGTTTAATGTCAAATATCTACTTCAGAAAGGAGCAGATCATGGAGGTTCGTGCATAAATGTAATTTGTGCAAGCTGAGGTAATCTGTGTGAAGATTACTGCGTGCAAGTGGGCTTTGAGTTGAAATGGCTCATGAGGTTACTGAGTCAACCCCAGTATTTGCCAAAGCACTTTAGGGTGCTTCTTATTAAAGAAGCATTGTACTTTTTCTTATGAAAGCAGCATCTTACTACAGAACTATTGAATGTTTTTGGACTGCTAAAAAGATTTTGAAATTTTTTTAATAATGAGGAATGTATATTTTCTACTCTTAATGTATTACAAATAGAAATACTCACGATCAAGCTTTAGAGAAGGAGAAAAACAGGAACAGAATAAACTGGATAAACCTAGGCTAAAAGCGGAAGTCTCTAATAGATGAGTCATGGCTAATAGGCAGCCTGCACAATCCTCTACCAATGCGCTCCACAAGAAAGTTAACTCTTCTGGTTGCCCAGAAGAGTTTTCCATAGGTCAGTGTAGCTCGGGGACCATGGTTTCAAAAGCTGTATGATACTGAAAATTTGAAATGCCATTTTTTGTGTAGTCCAACTCCTGTAATAGTTGATTACTTTTAATGAACTGCTTTTTAAAATGCATTAATTTTTAATCATTAATTTATTGCATTATAAATTTAAAAAACGTAATTTTCCATTCATACTGCTGTAATTACTGTAGCATATATAAAGTAGCACAATAAAAACTTAAACAATATACACGCACAAAATAATTATGTTTAAAATCCTGCCATTTTTCTGTGAAATTTATATACATTTTAAGATTTGAGGTAATTTATGCACAAGGTAAGAAGTTAATTTCGTTATCTTTATACCACAGGCTGTGTGAAGTACTTAATCTTGATCCCAGGCACGTCCTCATTGCGGAAGTAATCTTCACAAATATTGGAGGGGCTGCCACCGCTGTTGGGGATCCTCCAAATGTGATTATTGTTTCAAAGCAGGAGCTGAGAAAGAGGGTATGTACTGCAGTCAGTCTGGTTACTAAAATTAAGTAATGATGTTGACTTGTGCAGTGTTGATCCTTCTCTTCCTCTAGACAGCCATATAAACAGAACATAATCCACTTTTTCTGCCACACTCTTTCTTCTTAGTAGGATGATCAGACAGAAGGGAGTGATCTTTTGAGGATAGTGATGAAGAATAGACTTTTTGATATAGACTGAGAATACTAATTCCCTGTTTTTGTTATTGGTGAGGATTTCCTCATCAATGGCAAAGTGAGGAAAGAAGCAAAACAATGGAGAGCTGCAGAGGGGGCACCAAGTTAGAAGAAAAGGAGAAATGAAGATGAAAATCCATCCATTTTTTCAGATTAGGCTTTATTTCTTTATTGCAATTCAAACTAGAGATAATTGTCCATATGCAAATCTCATAACGTGAGAGACTTTGTTGAGAGACATGTATGAGGCACTTTAACCTCCAACCACAGTCCAAGGGGACATGAAGGGTGGGAGGAGAGTGGGGGCTCTTCCCACGCAGCACGAGCCACAGTTGGCTCCCACACCCTGCCAAAGTTTTGGTATCTCCAGGCTGCAATGACAGATTTTAGCTTCCAACACTTAGCTCATCTATTGTTTGCTGGGCATCTGGTGCCAAGAGAAAGGCTGTGGTGGCTGTTGCGGGGTGGGACTGCAGAACACAAGATACCTGCCAGCAGGATGCCACCATCTCCTCCCACCCTCATGGCCCTCTCTGACCTGTGGATAGGCAGAGCTGCTGCTGGCGAGTGTTCATGTTTGCAGCCTTCAGTGTCTGCATGGAGCTGGTGTTTGCATGAGTTCACCATGCTTTCAGCTATCATTGCAATCCTGGAACTAGAGAGATCAAGTTCCCCTTCTGTCTCTGGCATCCATCTCCTGTCACCCGACCCTGGTGTGCTGTGGGGCAGCACGGAGACAGTCTGCTCAGGATGCAAGGGGAAGCCCCTCCTGGGATGGGACAGCTCTGTCCTTCTCCTGACCCTGCATCACTCCCAACGAGCAGCACGATGGAAGGGGCAGTTGTGTAAAGGGCACATTTATAAGGACACCAGGCATGTGTTTTCTGGTTTGGTCAGGTGTCATAAACACTCAAAAGAAATAAATCAGTCTAAAGAAATTTAGTCTGAATTGAGGTGGTATGAAAATACCTGTGCAAGCAGGATGAGGGAATTTTAGTACAAAATGCTAGAGTAGGTGGTTTGTTTGGTTTGGTTGTTTTTTTATTTGGAGTCATTTATGTTTTCTATTGATCTAGGAAAGAGATCTCTTCCAATTGACTGGATACATGTGAATTAATTAAGTACTGTTCGGGTTGGAAAATATGTTTGAAAGTTCATAGTATTTAATAAACTGAATGTTTATCATCAAAATACTTGAAATGTGCTGCAGTTGGCTTGTTTGGATGACTACAGACTTTGAAGACTGTAGTATTGCTAAGTGAGAATTTGATAGCTACATTTTACATATAAAATCCCTGTAACTGTTTCAAACTTCTGATCTAAAAGTGAGTAATTAGCACCTACCATGCAGGTAATTTTCCTAAATACTCAGAAACTCATCATCTCTGTAGAAGTTTTAGAAGTGACTATAAACATGGGAAATAATTAAGCAATCACATTGAAAAGAAACAATTTTATATTTCTCTTGAATAAGATACTGATATTTTTAGGAGGGCTCAGATCTATAAATACCCTGGCAAATATGACATTATAGCAAACTCTGTATCTGAAACAAGAACAAAAAATATTTTCACTCTGACTTATTTTTCAGATTTTTTTGTCACACCATAGAAATAAGAATGTAATAAAATAGATCAGGTTCACCACAGGACCACAATATTTGTGCTTCTTTTCTGTATTTTTGAATGTTATATTTTTGTATATAAATAAAAGAGAGTGGGAGACCTATCTCTGCCTGTGGGGCAGAGTGTCATGGTCAGGCTTATGTCTTCACTGCTTAGGGCTCACCCCTTCTAAAGCAGATTTGCCTGGGAGAGAGCTAGCAGGAGTAACTGGATAAAGCCAAGAATGAGGGCAGCAAGGGAGCTGGACCATCTGGCCTCTTACAGTCTGAGCTGTTGAACTAATAGCTCGATTTTCTCCACCTGCTCCAGCACGCTCTCTTTTAATTAGACAGAGAAACATAGGCATTGTTTTCTTGTTTCTAAAACTACTTCTAGCAAAAGCTGCTGTGAAGAAGGGTTACGTGAACAAACACAAATCTGTGTCTAAAATGCATGGGAAGCCTGCTAAATTAGTACCAAGCAAAATTTATTTTTTTTTTTTTAATTTTAGAACTGTTCCAGAGGTAAAAGTTCTTGAATGCAGTAATGAAATTTTGGAAAAAGTCCTCCAAGAAGCATTTTTTTATAGTATATATAATGATGTTTTGTATGGAAAATACATGGTTTTCACCTCTTTTTAGCATTATGGTCATGTTTTTGAACATTCTAGGAATTTTAGGAACTTTTTCTTCTTCAAATTGTCATTGAAATTCCCTTTTTCATCCTCTTCCTTTTCAGTGTTATTTTTGCCCAGCAAGTAGTTTATTAGGTGCTATCAGGAGGAGAATTTTACCAGTCTTGTCAAAATTTTGCTGCTGTACAGCAACCTCTGAAAGTAGCTAAGCAAAATATTATGCAAGTTTATACTTTTGTAAGAAACCTTGTCTTTTAATCAATACAAAATGAAATGCAACCTTGTTACCTTGGGTGCAATTATTGGGTTATAACGTTAGAAATTCATTACTCTTTGTTACTGTAGTGCTGGAGAGACTTTTCTCCTAGTTTCAAGGGGAAACTCGCATCATATTAAAAATATTTTACTTAAACTAAGTTTGAATAAATAAGATTTTTGCACCATTTTGCTTGTTAAAATGTAGGGATAAGTTTATTTTTCTTGAGGTGCAGGTGAATGTCATAACTATAGCTACAAAGGAAAGATCCTTAACTTATAATCCTGAAACATTTCCTATCATCGTGACTGGAATCAGTGGAATATTTACATAATAGGAGAGGGACATTTGTTGTCCTTTTGCTTGTTCTTAGTTGGAGCTGGTAGAAGTTTCACAAAGTAGCATTTATGTTGTGATTTTAGGGAAGGAAATAAGAGTTTTCATTGAGAGCAAATGGAAAACTTGTTCAGTGAATACAAAACTTTTTCTTAGTGTTTTATTATCTCCAGAGTCCTGATACTAAGTGGCCATTGTTAACAAAATTATATTTTTATCTTGAAGAGATATGTGCTTCAGACTTTGGGAGCTCCATTTTTATATGGACAAAAGAGCATGAACCAGTTGGATATGGTCATTGCTTTCAGAAAGGTAGAACATTAAATCCTCTGTGTTAGGGAACTTCACAAGTGTCTACAATCACATCTTTGAAATCAGAATTTGCTTGTGCTGTAAGCATAGGCTGTGATTGCAAGTTCTTTAAAGAACAGATGATGAAGTCTCCAGAGCAAAGTCATGGTGTGAACATAGTGATAGTGAACACGTGTACTAGCATGTCTAGCATTAATCTGCACAAAAGAGGTAATGGTAAGGGCAAAGGCAATTTTAGCATGTGCTAGCCACTGGATTACATCCTTTTATTTACTGTTTTTGTTAGCATGTGGTAAAGCTTGTGCTGTTAATCTGATGTTTGCTGAGGATTTGGAGGTTTCGGCATCCCACCCAGAGTTATTCCTGCCACTTAACAGGAATTTCCTGGAAAACTGACAGATGTCAGGTTATCTTGTTCTGCCTTTTAGCAACTTTAAGCCTTCATGCTGAAATTTAGCATGCCATGGTATTAGTTGATTATATTTAATGAAAAATTGTGGTACCCAAAATTCATGAATAAAAGTAGGTTCTTCTGAAAATAGAAGAGAAAATCCTGGTGAGATGGATTCCTGTAGTTTACTAGGCTATTTTTGTTGAGTTTGCTGGATACAAGCTTGTTAAAACTTTTAATCAATTTCTAGAACTCTACCCTTTGTCGATATTTCACTTACCCCTTTTCTCAAGAAAAAATTAAATCCTGGGTAAAATACATGAAATAAAATTTATGGGTTTACATCTGATTTCAGAATTTTTCCTATTTCTGCATGTAGTAATCATTACAGAGTATAATGCAAAACAAAAAAAGGAGGTTCATCAGTGTCTCGGAAAAACATTATCTTCTAACTGGGTTAGATGTCAGTGATTTCTGGCTCAGTGACATCATGAGCAGCTCCCCTGAGACCACGTAGATCTCAGTCACTCAGCTAGAAGGGATGTTTAAACCAGTGTAGAAATTACTCTTGCTCTTCTTCATTTTATTAGTTTTAAAATATTAGGTAAGGGCATTCTGGCTAGAAGCACAGAATTTGCTGTTCTCTGTATTGCCGCATCTAGCTATAAATTTTGCTTTCTCTTCACTCTAAAATGGCAGATTTCTTCTAGAAGGGTCTGAATTACTAGAATTTAACTTCACATCTCCAACAGCAATAAAAAATAATAATCATGATGATAAAAAGGTAGCATTTTAGGAAAATATTATACTTCCTCCTAATACGAAACTGATATATTTAGACTTTGCATTTTAAACTATAAGTGAAGGAAAGATGCCCACTTCAGTTCTGAACCTGTAGGCAGTGGAACCTTTAGGCTGTTTCCTTACTAAAACAAAATCTTTAGATTTTTCTGTCATCTGGGGAACAGAAGTTTGACGCAACCAGCATAGCCTCAAGTAAGGTAAATTTGAAACATGTTTTGTATTTATCTGATAGACTGAAATCTTCTGGATGAAAAATATTTCTTGCCTGTTGTTCATGTCAATTCTATTCCAGTCTATTGTGCAGCAAAAGAAAATCTTTGTGAAAATGACTTTGTGGTATGCAGTAGACATGTGGAGCACTTTAATGTGTTTTTACGATGCTGAATCCTGGCCCCAGCAGTGCAGGGGACTCGGGGAGTATAGAACGTGCTATCCACAGCCACAAAGGATATGAATGTAGGCTCTGTGGAAGTGTTGCACATCCTTCCTGGGGTGTGGCAAGGGGAGCAGGAGCAACTGATGAAGCAGCTGTGCCACCATCTTGGCATCCTCTGCAGCATCACTTGTATCTGTGATACAGTGAAAACCCTTTAGTCTCTTAAAGTTCTCCTGGAGGCTGCTGGTTGACTACTAGTTACCTGGCAGTGTTTGGTGTGAATTTTCCTTCTTTTTCCCTGAAAGTGCATTCTCTGTGCTGGAGAGAGGCTAGTGCCGAGCCCAAAGCATCAGAGTGGGCAGTTGTCTGTATTTCACTGTGACCCTTTCTGATATCAGCCATAAAAAGTAGTGCTCAGTAGTAGTCCTCAGCCTCCTCATGGCTACACGGTGTCAATTGTGCAAGGCTAGCCATCATCAGGATTCATTTTCACTCACTATCTCTTGTGGATCAATGCAAGGAGGTAATGGAGGCAAAATCCAGGAGCAAGGAGTGGGAAGAGAATTGACTCAAGTCTTGGATTATCGCAGGCAATGCAGTCACACAAGCTCTTTCCTGAAATAGGCACACTCCATGTTAGAAAACTATTTGTTTCAGCTGAATTGGAAAGTTGCTCTGCATAGGGATCTCAGAGATAGAAAAGATCAATGATATTATTAAGTTGAACAAAATCCCGAGTCTGAGCCCAGCTACTTTGAAAAGTTTGGGTAAGCTCTTGGATAGGATGCAAAAAAAATCTAGTAGACAATTATTTTTTCTTCTTGTGATCATGTCTGCAACTCACTTTTAAGGCTTATCTATGTCAGCTCTTATATCATAAAACTGTTAATCCTGATTTTTTTGAGAGTATTGTGATCTCTATCTCATTTCAATTCCTTTCAGCTAACGGTGAGACCTGAGACCTCCTTCTTAACCTTGGCATTTTAGTTTGCCTTCTAGATTGATGTGATTTTTTTCATCAAGAAATTAGTTTTGTGGGTTTCAGTATATTTCTTGTGCTGTATTTTTTGAGAAGCTTCTGCATTGTGGCATTGCAGTAACAAAGCACAGGTTTGGTTTTTTTTCTCTGAAATTGGTGTGATAATAAAAATGTCTGTGACTGTATATCTGCAAGTGACTGTATATCTGCATTTTTTTTTTGCAATGAGTCACTCCTTAAATTCAAGATCCTTTAACATGTCATGGAGACACCACATATTTAAACTCAAGATTTACCAAGAATTCTTAGGTTCTCTAGTTATCTTTTTTGTTTCCTACTTTAGCATTTGTCTTTATGCCTGTGTATCTTCACAGAAAATATCTACCATCATACTTGGCCTTGTAGGTGGCATCTTCATGATGTGGGCATGCTGCAAGGAAAGCTGTTTTTAATATGCATTGGAATTACAGGAGGATCCATAGGAAGCTCATAGTTAAAAAGCAAGGGACAATAAAGACATTGAGCTCTGTCACACTTTCTTAGTGTTCATGCACTAAGAAAAGCTTCATCTCCACTGCTTTTTCAGTAAAACTAGTTTGAGTGCAAAAATAATTTTCCTCATTCTGGTAGTTCTATATTGAGCACATTCTGACCACCCCTAATTACTTTATTGCTGCTTCACAAGCTGTTTCCCAGTCGTTTGTTCTTTTGGAGGTTAATTTTTTTTCCAGTTAGATTTAGGCATTGTTATTTTGTCTGGTGTAGCTACAGTGTTTTTCACAACTTAATTCCTTTCAGCTTCCTACTTCTCTTTATGCCATTTTAGAGACCATACAAAACTGAATACTGATTTTGCATTTCCTGAACTGTTTAATGGCATATTGTCAATAGCTGAGAAATTTCTGAAGCAAGGCAAATTCACCGTGCTTTTAAGATTCTTATTTTTCCTGGCAAAATTTTCTGAGCTTTCTTTTTAGGTATAATCTTAGAGGCAACACGTATAAAAAGTAGACTTATTGTCAATTTTAAATAACTGTATCTAAGTAAATAAACATGGGGGATGTGGACTTCATATACTTTGGGGGTAGGTCTTACTAACACTGAGGCAGGATTACCTTTTTTTTATTCATTGTTATTTGTAAATTTCCTAGCATTTTGAATGTTGATTTTATCACCCACAGAAATATTTCCTGTAGCTCTGAATCTTGACTTGATCCCCAGAAGCCAATCTTTCTAAGCATTTATAAAAAATGACTTGTGAAATCTGTTACAGAGATGTCAGACACCTAACTGGCTGTAGGCAAACTGAATGAAGGTACATTATTTTCCTTTGTGGTGTCACATTTTTCTGTCTGGTTCTTAAAATAATCTCATTCCAATCCCTGAAGAGTCTTCCTTCTGCTTTCATAAAAACAATGGCTGTAGCTGAGTTATAGTGAAAGGTCAGCATATGAACAAGTGTACAGTTTCACCTTTTAGTGTCAGGAGAGTAGAAGACTCAAGGAATTTGCTATTTTATAGCAACTAAGGATGATTTTCTTTAGCTCATGAAGCTTAAAACTGTATTTTTAATAGGATCAAATTTTAATCTTAGGTCTGTGTATTTATGGTTGAGATTTATTTAACTATCTGCAAGTTATAGATTTTTTTGGAAAAGAGAACCAATCTTTATCTGACTATGAAAGTTCTTTATGACTGCAATCAGTTTCTTGTATCTTGTGTCTTTTTATTACGCCCTGTGGTGCAATAGAGAAATTTTATTTTTCCTTTTTTGAACCAGAAACATTTCAACTAGGAAATTTCTGCATAAATTCTCTTAGTAGGAGACAAAGTAGAAGAATGCACATTTAAGATTGTAAGTTCCCAACAGTCTTAACATACTGGAGACACTATCAGCTGATACTGCAAGTGAAGCTGTTTTTAATACGAATTGGAATAACAGAAGAATCCATAGGAAGCTCATAGTTAAAAAGCAAGGGACAATAAAGACATTGATGTGTGTCACAGCGAGATCCACTGACTTTCTAGAGTCCCTGGGAAATCAGTGGATGCTCTGAAAATTCAATTTGGACAACCTGACCTATCCAGGGTTTGAACCATGCTTTCTTACAAGTGTCACAGAGCTGCTATGCTGGGATGACTGGTTCAGACAACTTCTGCTCTATGAATATAAGACCGTTCTTTACTACCGGAGTACTTGGATGTGATCCTCCTTGGAGCTTCGTGGATAACTTCTTTTGGACAGGCAAGCCATGACTACTTCAGAAAATCCTAGCCCAAAGGCCCACATCCATTGCAATGTGTGTAATGTGGAACAATGAAATAATTCAGTTGAAAGGGACCCCAGAGGTTATCTAGTCCTACTCAAAGCATGGATAACTTAAAAGTTTTAGGCAAGTTGTCAATATTCACTCTTATTGCTTGAGAACAATACCTTTATATGTTCTGCTTGACTTTTCTGAGAACCCCTTCATTAAACAATTTCATTGTGCAAAATGAAAGCAATGTATCCACTTATTAACCAGGCAGAAAAATAAACAGAATATTGACATGTAATATTTTTATTGTAGAAGAATGATTCGGATAATATTATTGTAACAATCTATACTGTAATCAGTTTAACACAAAAGCTGCTCGTTAAAATTTAACTGTTTCAGAGAGTGTGTAAAATTAATTTACAGTGATTTAATTGAGAAATGAAAATTAATGACTCGGTTTGGGGTTTTTTTTGACTATCCACACCAGGAACACTGAATGTGTTTCAGAACAACTCGTAATGCTGTGTTTTAGTTCTCTGAATTAAATTGTGATGTGGCTTGTCTCCTTGAAACAAATGGAACACTGCAGATACTGTATGTGGAACTTACTTTATTGCTTTATATTTATTTTTGATTGCTAAAGTAGATATAGATGAATAGGTTTCACTATAGGTAATACAGAAAAAGAAGTGATTTTTAATTTAGGTTTTCATTTTTATTTTCAGGGATTGGATTTTGCAGCCTTCACAGGGCATATGTTTGTGGGTATCTGCCTTGTTGTTCTGGTCTCCTTTCCTTTTCTCAGACTTCTTTATTGGAACAAAAAACTTTACAATAAGGAGCCAAGTGAAATTGTTGGTAAGTGCAAGTGTGAAAATGTTATTATGATTACACCAATTATGTGCTAAATGGAAACTGAATACAATGCTGTCTTCAGATGGAAGTGCCCACTCTCCTTCAGACTCTGGACATTAATTTTTCAACTACTAATTTAGGTTTTTTTAGTGCTGATATTTTCCGATTTTAAGAAATGGATGTTTTTCTGGTGCTAAAATCGAGGTTTTGAAGTGAATGATTAAATATGTTTCAAAATTTGAATGGATATTTTGCATTATTTATAATAGCCTTAGGCTTAAATACCAGGATGTACTGTATTGTAACAGATAGAATCTGCTCAAGGTGTTGAGTTCACAGAATAGCTTTAAAAGTATCCCAGATTTTACTTATGACAGGCATAATTCACTGATGTATTCCCTTGCTGCTAGTTTTCTTCCACTGGATTTTTCAGCAGTCTTTTTCCTAGTCTGTGGTCAGTGAAAGACTTTTCACCATCAAAGTAGAGCTTTCCAAGTTCTTTCCATCTTGTCTCTGTGGCTCTTCCAACCCTAAAAGTTTCCCTGGTGCATAATTTCTACCACTCAGTAGGACTAACCTATGTCACTCAACTCAGTTATCTCTAAAGCTAGAATTTTGACTGTTGACTATGTCAGTCCCTTTTTGTCTTCATGCTTTTATGTCTTTCTATTCAGTCACTTTGAAGTTTTCATCATTGTTCTAGGGCTTCTCTTTCAGTGATGAAATTTAATAATAACCCCCAAATGATCTCAAGTTCTTTATGAGGTAAGAAATAATTTATTACATATAATTTCTTAGCAATCTCTGTACAAAGATAGTCAAGTATAACTCTCTCTTCCCTGGGACTGATGCTTTTTTCACTTTTGGCTGCAGAAGACTTAAGATCCAAGCTTCCACTGACCATGCAACAGATGTTTTAATGTACTGTACATGACCTCGAACCTGGGCATGTGGTGTCTCTTTAGCATGGGGAGGACAACTTTTGACATGGTTGATACATTTTGGCTTCATTTGTAATCTGTGGAGAAAGATAAGTGCTCTTAAAGACTAATGTAGCTCTTAAAGATTAATGTTGCTGTCTATGATGAAACAGATATATTGCAGCCCCCAAAAGTTTACTTCTCTCTTTTGAGTTTAAAGGGAGTCCAAGGTGACCAACTTGGTGTCAGAGACCTTCATGATAGGTAACTCATTTAGGCAAAATGAGTACCACTTGTAGTGCCTTGCCTCGTTCCAGGGAAAATTTGCTTTACAATTAGGAGTTCATTAAAAAAAGCAAAAGTGATAGTCCTCCCTACAGGGGATTATAGTGTGTCTCTTGAATCCCATCTGATAGAAAGGCCAGAAGAGAGATTTCACTGCTTAGGAAGTTCTTATGAAGACATTTGGTTTTGAAGGACTTCAGTGCTTGTTCAGCACAAAGTGCACTCAGCTTACCTCTTTATATCCCTAGGTGCCAAAGTCTCTCCCAGTATTAAGATCCAAAACATTTTTGAGCTGTTCTAGAGGTTATACTACTTAACTGTTTTCTAAGAATTCAGGAGAATCTTTTTGTTGGAGAGAAACCTTTGCAACCTCCCAGATAAAATCCTGTGTAATTTTGCATCATTATATAAAATTATTACTTTTCTTCATTGCCTTTTTCTCTATTATTAATTTCTTAGTATTCAGCCTTTTTTTGTAACTTCCTGACTTTCTTATTTAAAGAAAATTAACCTACTTTTAAGAATTTCCCATTTTCTAATAAAAAGTGTAGCTTCTTGAACATTTCCATGAATAACTAGAGCTGTTATACACTTATATTATCTTTAAAAGTACCAGCTTGCAAGGTGTCCTAAGTAATATCTAAGGAGTGAGAAAATTCATTCTGCCAGCTGTAAACAATATTGATCCTGACATAATAACATTATTTTGTGACTATGTAATTGAGAAAGTAGAATTGCTACTTTTTTTCTTTTGGCTATAAACTTTAAAAGCATATGTTTTGGATATTTAAGAAATCAAGTATGTATGGCAATTTTAAAAATTAATTTAAATAGTACCGTTTATTCACTAATATAGTATTTTTCCCAGTGAAACACTGTACTAGTGAAACACTGGCTCATGTATTTCCCACAATTTATTTCTTGGCAATCTTTGTTACTTTCAGCTTAGTCTCTTCAGATGTAGCAGTTTCCTAATCAGTATGCCATGTGTTCTTATAATCAGGTGCTTGTCCTTTGCTGAAAACCTAATCAGTAGCTGTTCAATTAGAGCAAGTGCTGAAGAGCCACTCTTCCTATTGAAAATTTCTGTGAAAGTGGAAGAGAAAGTCACCAGCACAGCTTCATTAGGAGATAGCTGTCATGGTTTGGATTTGCAGAGTAGGTTCTGAGGTTCTTTCAGGGGTCCTTTCATCTCAGGTTGCAATGGTTCTGTGATAACTTCAAATGGCTTGTGTGAAGCAGCTGTTTTAATCAACTAAATAACAGCCTTCTCTCACCCTGCCCTCAATTAGCAATTAAACAAGATATGTGAGATTTAATTACTATAATACTCTCCACAGGTTTTTTTTCCCTGTGCGCCATGTGCTTTTTTTTGTTGCTTTAGCCCATGCAGATGGTTGAGAACGGATTAGCGCTAATTTTAAGAGAGACAATGCTCATAATCTGAAGATACATTGTCAGTTTAATTACAATGATATATGTTACCACTATCTTTGTTGGCTTTCAAACTGGGCGTCAGTGCCTCTGCAGCAGTAAGAATTTATGTTTCTTCCCCAGGAACCACTATCTGCCTGCAGTGGCTTTAGCAGGGCATATTACAAAAGAAAAAAGAATCTGAAGAACTCAGTCATGAGAGGAAAAAAATCTAATTTTCAAGAATGAAGGAATATTTTGAGGTCTTTTTTTCAGCATGTCTTCCAGCTGATAAACTTGCTCCTTGTTCTGTGTGATGCAGGAAAAAATGCTGGGGTTAGAGGAGTAAGCTGAAAAGGTTTAAAAAGTACATATAGCTACACTTCCCCAAAAGAATATATAAGCAGAAATAACAATATGTGAGTGTAAGAAGAATTAAACTTACTGTTCCCACTCCCCCTCTGAAAACTTGAAACCAAAGTTTTTTCTTCCCTTAAGGGTTAACTATACATTATTTAGTCCCTAGGAAGCGTAACAATACACCATTATGTCTCAGCTATCAAGCTATGGAGATGTGGACCTCCATGTTTGGGAAGGTCGTTATCCCCAGGAGAGTGGATGGCACGTGGTCTGGTGGCAAAGTCTTATTATTGCCATTTTTGCCAAAAAGAAAGAGCTTTCTCATAGCACAACTTCTTTGACACCAGTTCACCATTTCTCCTCTGCTGCTTGCTCTTGTTTCTGACTGTTTTGCTGGCTGAAAGATCCACCCTTGAAGCAGGAGTCATGATGGCAGGAGAGGGAGGGAGCACATTATTCCCTCTGGTGTAGCTCAGTGTCTGCAGCAGCTGGGAAAGTACTGATGGTAGTCTGAGAGTCAGCATGTAGAGCTGACAACAGAAGCAATCTTCTAATTAATCATAGTCATGTGTAAAGTGCTTAATGTGTGAAAAACACAGTGCTGTTTCTCCCAACAGAAATGTGGCAACCATATGTGTGAGCAAATCTTTTTTTTTCTTCCATGTGTACCCTTACAGGTGCTTCTCAAGGCAAAGAAAGGGGAGGGAAGGAGGGGGAAAAAGAGGTACAAAATCAGCAGTGAAAACGTAGAAATCTAGAAAAGGAGAGAAGTAGGAAAATGATAATTAGCAGTTGTTAGTCATGCATCTGACAGGACCATGCTTCTTGCAAGATGTCCAGGCATTGTTCCTGAATTTAGAATATGTACTTCTTGCATCTGGATTCATTTTGTGAGAAGCTGCATAAAGAATGGTAGAGCTAAGGGAGTGGTTGAAAGAGAAAATAAGGTAAAACTGAAAAACTTATTTAACACTTAATGTCTGGTGACTTTTCTTGTCTGTGTCTCACAGTGACTACAAATGTCTTCTATAGTGCACCGTGCTGCATGTGATTGACCAAGCACAGGCATCATCAACTGTAGTTGTAGCTAAAGAGATGGTATAGCCATCTCTCATGATTATTTTGCCCTTGTGAACCCTCTTGCCTGTTGTAGCTCTGATGTGCCTGCCTGGGGGAATGGTTCCCTAGGACAGGTGGCTCTAATTAATGGGTTAAGAGTTTTGTGGTTTTCTTAGGACATAGGATGTTTGGGTGGCCTCTGCATTCTTTAACAGTGATGGTGTGTGCTGTGCCCTCATGCTGTGCCTTGCAGTGTGACATGAAACCTTTAGGTTTTCTACTGGTGAAAAACTACTGGGATGACTTGTAAGAAAACCCTGATACTACTTCAGATACTCTGAACTGAAAAAAGCCCACAAAAATAATAGTAATGTCCAGGGCCACAAGGACTCTGCAAAGTCAAGAAGGGGACCCAGGATAAGGTGTAACATAGCATCAGTACGTGTGCTGTTCAGCGTCAGACAACAGTCCTTACTCTTATTGTAGTTAGTTACACATTCGCAACTGTAGGGACCATTTCTTGCTAGAATCAGAGGTACATCAAATACGTAGCTGAATTAATTACATTGACAAATCTCAGTCCTAGGGTGTGTCTGTACTTTTTTAACTGCCAGTAAATCATTACTGGTATTTAATGTGATGTTGAAAGTGGTGGGCTGTACTTACTTGGAAGCTGGTTCAAGTGAGGAAGCCAGCAAGCAGATTATGAAGAGAGTAATGTCCAAAGAAAGGACTATTTCAAGATGTTTTCAAGCATTCAGCCCCAGGCTCAATCTAAGTGGCAGTTTTGCAATATGCACTGTGCTCTCCTTGCCCAGGATGCTAATTTCATCAGAACATAAGGGGAAGCATTTTTAAATCTTGAAGAACAATGTGGATAGTAAAATGGGGCTTGTGTTTTTGTCTTTTTTTTTTCCTTTCTTTTCTCTCTTCTCTGCAATCCAATTGTATATATTAACGGTGACTTGTGAATAGTTAATGTTTTAACTCCCCTACTCTGGATGTTAGTATACTAACCTAAAAGGTTCAGCTTTCTTGTTAGTTATCTTGGTATCTAATATAACATCTTTCTGGTACATACTGTGTCTTTTATTTGAAAGAACTGTAAGACTTTCAGTCTCAAAGGAACTAGGTAGACTTAATGTGCCTTCAGGCATTTTGTTTACTTGTTTTCGGTAATATACCAGGACCTACCAGAGTCATGCCTTTATGTCTGAAAGTATAAAGCAAAAGCTGTCTTTTATTATTTGCACCTTCAATAGCTCTCCGAGTGATCAGGAATGAAAATAAGTGTAGTTATTTACTTGCCATAGATTGAAGCTTTCTATATTTTTAAATATTTTAGATAATTTTATGCTTAAAGTCCTGTATATGTTCTTTGAACTGCTTTAGACTTCATGGAGTATTCCCCTTGGAAGGAGAAAAAACATTGATCTGTCTTTTCATATCTTCAGATGATAAAAATAGTATTCTGACATTGCAGAACAAGGGGAATATGACAATCTCGTTTGCTTAGTGCATTGATAATGTAGCTATTGCAGGAAGGCAGCTGCAATATTCTTTACCTGTCTTGTGCAGAAAGAAAGTATAATATAGTGTCATTCTGAATCAATAGAGCAGCACTTCACAATTTATTATACATATTTTTCATGGAAGGATTCAGTATAGAAAAATCACTGATGGGAGGTAAAAAATTAGGTAGTGATAGCTCCTGTTTCTTTTACAGCACCTTGTGCACTTCTGGTTTTGTATATGTACCTCAATTGTACAGATACACACTAGCTGGCAAGATGTGGCCTTTCCATTAACATTGTTTTGTTGAAGTTATGACAATTTTTTTCACATTTTTCTGATGGCTCTAAATCCTAATATACAAAGCTTAAAAGAAGTATTTAGGTTAACATGTGGTCTGTATCCATTTGCTGCAGAAAGCTTTCACAGTGATGATGTTTCAAGTACAACTGTAATCTCGACAGATTTTTAATTACTCCTGCAATTTTTATTTATCAAAATGTATTGAACATATTAGTCACCAGTTTTACATTTAAAGCATTCATAAAGGTCATGATGAGTCTAAAGTGTGCTTCAGTATTTTGCTCCTCATTTTGTCCTATTAAAAGCACTAGAGGAGGCACTATCTTTTCAAATAATCCAAAAGAGAGTTGTCCTCTTGTGACTGTATCTTTTCATGGTTCTTTTTTCATTAATAGGACTTTGGGAATACCCTCTTTAAGTGGTGGCTTGCAGCACTTTTTCCTGGTATTGAAAGAACATAAGGAGTAGTAACATTTTATACAAATGTTTTAAAATTGGAATATGTTTATTGACTTTAGAGCAGAGTATAATGAATTGAATGGAGATTTTTTTGAATCGAGACTTCTACCTTAATGGAGAACATCAGCAAAATTGATGTTCATTCTTGTCTGTCAGTCTGAATTAAAACTTTTTGATAGTGCGCAGACCAAAAATATTTTTTGAGATTTCACACCTGAGGAAAATTTTCTGGAACAAACTAGAGTGGAATTTTAGATAAATGAGTGCTCAAAACTCTTGACTTGCCACGACCCTGCACCATTCTCAGTGTAACAGAAGAGAGTACTGTGGACACATTAAGCAAGTGCTAATGAGCATACATGAAACCTGAATACATTCAGATTCCTGCTTTTAAAAGATGGGGAATTGCAATAGAGGAAATTAAAGGACAAAACCACAAAGACTGAAATAATTTTGTGGCTGTAAGTCTTACTTTGAGATGGGAACATACATCACCTGAGACAGAGATATCCCACCTGTTCATGGACAAGCCAACATGTGTCTTTATGAACCATCCTGAAATGCTATGAGAAATCTAACCCTCTTTAATATCTGTGGATTACTCCATCTGAGCCTTATGGGACCATCATAGACATGCATCATAGACATACAGGGTAGGCCTGTAGTGTTATAGCTTTTTTCAGTAGCTGAAACTACAGAGGGAAATCCAAAGCACAGTGGAGAAAAACTCCAGTTGCTTGTTGTAGAAGGATACTTGTTGTATGGCAGCTTTCTCAACAGCCTAACTCATGGGCCTGCTGCAATCTGCCCCAGCTTGCCCAGAAGATGACTCCTGGGAGGTGACTTAGGTGTGTGGCACTCTCCAAGATTTGTAATTTCCTGCCCAGGCTCCAGCTGCTCTGCTACAGGGATGAGGATATCCTGTAATTCCCGTGTGATAGATGCAATCATATGCTGGGTAACAGAGCTGGCATTAGGTGTCTTGATGACTAAATGGGGCCCCAGTTGGTGGGCTGAGTTGAAAAGCTCATATAAATGCTCTGTATTGCTTTATGCAGCATTGTGCAGATTTCTTGCATTCCATTGCAAGTATTTAGCTGAATAAGGCAAAGCATGCTTTGTAGTAGTTTTCAAGACCTTGTGATGTTTATGCCTCTGCTTACCCTTATCCACTATTGATGAACTGCACTATTCAAAGGAATAAAACCAAGAACATTTCAGGTTTTGTTTGTTTTGTGTTTTTTTGTTTGTGTTTGTTTTTTTAACCCCAGAATTAGAGCCTTATGCTTGTGTCCTAGTAAGGAATGCTGCCTCTAGGGAGAGGCACAAGTTGTTGAACTGGAGTATCCCTTAAGGTGAATTTTTTCTGCTTTTGCGTTTCATCTTTTGGATTTAGTTTCTGCACTTTTGAAATGGAGATGGCACTCACCACCTAATAATATTTAGATGACTGATTACATAATATCAGGGTTTTAAAAATTACTGAACTTTATAGATATTGCTATTACTAGGTTAAGCTAGAATTCATGATGCTTAATTTTCTTCACAGATAACATTTAAACAGAAATATTTTTGTTCTGAGAAGTTACCTGTTGTGGTTTTAAGTAGCCAGAGTTTTTTTAGTTGGGGGGGCTAGGGGAGAGGCTTCTTTAAGAATCTGCTAGAGTTTTTCTCTGCTCTAAGCTAGCCAAGGTCAGGCAACAACACCTCTGTGATAACATATTTAAGAAGGAGTAGAGAAAAAAAGTCTGCGCAGAACATCATGGCCGCTTAAGAGACAGGAGGGTGAGGAGTTTGATTAACACCAAGGTCAGAGAAAGGAGAAAGAGAAGATGCCTTAAACACTGGAATAGGGCCCCAGCAATCTGTGAGGAATCATAGGGGCGAAGATTCTTCAGCCTGTGAACCCGTGGAAAGACTGGGAGATTTTTCCACGCTGGAACAGAGACATGCCGGAAAAGAGAGGCTGTGATCCTGTGTTTGGAGCAGAGGGGCCTGGTGGAGTCCTGTGGGCCGTGAGAAGAAGAGACGCTGGAGCAGCAGAGCAGCATTTCTTGGGACGACTGGTGGCCCGTGAGAAGCACTGAAGCACTGAGGCAGCTGAGCAGCCGGCACCTGAAATGACTGCACCTATGGTAAAGTGATTTACGTGACGACAGTACCTGAAAAACTGTTGTTAGTAACAAATCCACGAAGAAGCAGTTTGCAACAGACTGTTTCCGTGGAGAAGACCCCACGAGGAAAGCTGGGGTGGGACTCTCTCACTCTTCTGAACAGCAGCAAAGAAAATCTCTGGTTGTAACCCCCCACACACACACCTGCCTTCCCGAGCTGTTGGGGGAAGGTGAAGGATCTTAAAAGGGAGGGGTGGGGGCAGAAAGGTGTCTGTAACAACTATCAAACTGCTCACCCTTAAACTCTTAAGCTCTGATTTTAGTAGTAGTTGTAGTTGTAGTAGTAGTAGTTAATTCTTAACGTTCTAAGTTAGAGCCTGTTTTGCTTGTGTGAAGTAGTTAATAAACAGTTGCTTGTATTCCTTATCACAAAAGTCGGGGTTTTTTTTTCCTTCTCTGAGAAATTTTAGATCTATGTGTGGGCTCTCGGCTTTTAGCCAGAGTCAAACCATGACATTACCTAAGAAAAATAATTGCTTTACTGAAAATAGTTAAGCTAAAGTAGCATGTGGATAAAAAAACTAACCAAAACATTGAGGAATATGCGTGGCATGTTGTTAGTCACAGCACAGCAGTGCAGACTTGTGTTGCTTGCACAAAGGTAATTAATGCATTTAGTGCATGTGCAAGTTAAAAATTGCCATTTAATGATAATTGTTATAATCTCATCAAGGTTGGTCATGCTTTTCTGAGTATCTTCAATTATCAAAACTGGCCTTTTCAGATTCTGAGACTGGAAATTAACTACACTCAGTTTTTGACGATGTCTTCCTTGTTATTGACAGTCGGATGGGAAGGAATGCGTAATTAGTCAAGTGAAAACCAATCTGACTATTAATTGTCAGATTGCAGGAATAATATGCATTTTTAAATTAAACTTAATATTCTCTAAAATGCAGAAAATATTTTCTAAATCGTTGCAGTCCAGGTCAGCAGTTGAAATTCCATTAAGTTCCATGGGTCCAGGATGTCCTGTTTCTGATCTCCATGGCAAAATATGATAAATGACAAAACCAGAACAGATTAGCAGCACAGGGTTTACATGTTTGATCTTTTATTTGATCCTATAACTAAGTCATAAATTATTATTTTCTTGTTGTAAATGGATTTTCTGTGGAAAAAAAAGAGGAGAGAGGAAAAGAATAAAATACAATTTTTGTGAAATAATAATGCTAGGTATATTGCTGTGGTGTCTCGTGGGCTTTATGAATATACCGTGTTCACAAAGATTTTAGTATCATAATGGACTGAATTCCCTGGCTGAGCTGCAACTCTCCTGTCTTCTTGTACTCCACATCACTACAAAGTAAACTTACCTTTGTTTCTATCACTTTGACTGTTGCTACTACAATTGCAGTTAAATGTAAATTTAGCTGCTTTAATGATAAACTGCCATGCTACACATGTACTGTTTCAGTTACTAGCAGCTGGCCTAGCAGTGATAGGGTAAATTGGATAGTAGGCTGATCCACCATAAAGCTAACCCTGCCAAAACCCTGCAGATAGAATTTGTTGAATGAGTGAGTGGAGAGAGTTCACCCTGGTGTAACATGACCGTTAGATCTCATCAGGGACTTATGGACAGGGAGAAACAGGGCGTGAGACCTTCCTATTCAGTGGCAGCCAAATGCTGCCCTTGTCCTGTCTTTGCCATAGTTGCAAAGTGATTGATAAGGCTCTGCTGTTGTATTAAGCCTCTGTCCATGTATAATATAGCATGTCATAAAATGTCAGATGTTGCTGTTGAGGCGGACTAAGAGAAACGAAGTCACCTTTCTTGAGGAAAATGAAGAACTGATTTATTGTGTAAAAAGCATAAGTGAATATACAGATCAGAAGGCTAGTATACTTCAATACAATTGGTTCTAGGTTGTTTTTCACAATTAATACTGGTTAACACCATCACCACCCTCTGCACTGTCCAACCCTCGGTCCTCACAGTGGTCAGTCCTTTACCATGTTTATCAAACACACTTTGGGATTTTCCAGCTGCACCATCCTTATCTCCTGGGTGGACAAGAATAGCTTATCAGGAATGCTGTCAAGGTTTAGAAGGTCTTCTAGGTTGCTAGCAGGCCAGCTGCTATCCCCGACAGTCAGATGTTCCCAAACTCTGGGGGTTGCTGCCTAAATGGTTTTGCAGACATAAAGTAGAAGTGTAGCAAGAAGACCCAATGGATTTTGTCCATTTTTGGTGTTGTCACTGACTTCATGGTCCTGCATTATATTTCCTTCAGAACAAAAACTACTGCTAACAAATATGTATCACCTGATGGGCTATTACAATAATAGTGTGCATGAAAGAGAAATAGGAGAAACATTCTGTGAGATGACTTAGAAAATCGCTTCACAAATTATTACTGCAAAAGGACTCACAGTATAAAAGATGTATCAACTGTTCTCATTTTCAAAGTGCAGTTTACTCTGAAGTACATTACACAGCAGGTCAGATGTTCACATCCTTGGGATGTTTAGAAAACTAATGACTAAAAAATCAAACATGCTGTACACAAAGGCATGATCAAAGCCATGTGAAGACACGAGTATATTTTTTAACATAGACCAGAAAGCATCATGTTCAACCTGGAGATTAGCCCCAGGGCACTTCAAATGTGGAATGGGAATCTGCAACACCAAGTCTTGCTGCTTTCTGCTCTGCAGGTTTGTTTGTGGCACAGATATAGTGATGATATCTTGTGATGATACGCCTCTTTCTGAAGGAGAGAAGATAAAGATTTTTGTATAAAATTAATTATAGGGGAATTGCATCTCAGTTAGATAGTTCAACTTCCCTCTATCAGCAAAACCCCTGTGAAATTTCACTTTGAAAGGATGGGGAGAAATGCTATGGCAGGGTGAACAGATGTCATCAGAAAAGTTGTTGCAACGAAGACAAATTACAGGGAAGTAGAACAGCAAACTGAATGATCATGCTTCATGAGTGTTTGCCAGAGAAAAAGACAAAACTACACTCTTTCTGTTGGATTGAGGATGTTTTCAGAGCTACAGTCCAACTAATCAAAAATCACATAAGAAAGCAGTACAGAAAGGACTTTTGTTTTCTCTGGGAGAGAGTGGAAAATTACTGCTGATATATTTGTGTATGTCACAGATGTTGATGCAAAAGTAAATGATGACCAGGAGAGGGTCTCCACACCAATTCACATGCATCCTTTGATAAACAGGACCTATCCATGTTTTAGTATAATTGTATGTCAGATTATACTCTTGGAAAGAATCACCAAATTTATTACGAAGGAAAATGGTAGATTTTGCACCTTTTTACTGTACCTGTGGTTCGGCTATTAATCCCTTCTGGGAAGAAGAGCTGTAGCTGAGCACTAGTTGTCTAATAACCCAAGATAGTCACTGGGTTTTCAATAGTGTGAATTTATGTTTCTGCTTTTGCATGTAAAATTACCACTTTGACTGATGTATGCTCATCTGTAGACAGGAACCATACAAAATGTAAGTCAATTTCTGTCCAGATCCTTTTTTTCACTTTTTTCAACTATTAGGCCCTGGACACACTTTTGCTCTTAAATGTTTGAGCTCTGTCAAATCTAACTCCTTCTCATGGTCATTGTTTACATGATTCATACTGTATTATAAATGCTTAGTCACAAAGGAAAGTAGGGAATTAAACACATTTAGTACTCTTTTTGAAAGCAGATACCATGAACGACTAGGAATTTGCGTCAGAAAATGTTAACATCGCTGCCTACATCAAAATACGTTTAAATTTTTCTTATATTGTTACATAATTTATTTTTTTAAATAATGCATATAGTTTGTTTACATGACTTCCATATCCATTTTTTAGGATGAGAGCAATTCGCTGATTGAACAGGCATCTTAAGATATAAAGCCTTGAATTCTTGACACATTGTTTTCAATGACATGAAATTTGGGTGAAATAGAAGAATGAGAAAACATCTTGTTGCTTCAGCAGGAAGCATTTGCACAAACATATTCTGCTTTTATTTAAATATTCTACTTTTATTTAAATATTCTGCTTTTATTTCTTTAGTGATTTCCTGTAAAATTTAAAGCTTTTTTTTCAGCTTGCCCAGTTTAACATCCTTCTTGAACAGGAATGCATGTTTTTTAATCATTCTTCAAGGCCTTGGCAATACTGGGAAAAAAATAATCAAAAAGGATTGAAAATCCTGACAAGACTTTAGTGTCTGATTTCAAAGTGTTAATCAGTTTGCTTGAATTTATGCATGATCAGATATCATCTAGGTCAGCGTGAAAGTGATGATAGCTGTGTTTACATATATTTTCAGTGCCTAAGAATTAAATCCTCTTAGGAAACCAGTAAAATATTATTAAACAATATTTCTTTAGACAATGCCAAATTTCACTTTTGCCTTACATTAATGATATTGCTTGTACGAACATGAATGGAACCATGTTGTCTATTCTGAATGCAGTGAAGGAGCATTTGCTGTAATTCCTAACTACAAAGTGAACTAGTATCTTGTTAGCAATATAATAATGTATACTGACAGATAATTTTGTGATGAAAAATGAATGTGCTACAATTTTAGCACCAAAGCTTGGTGAAGCCATTTGCAGGTATTTGGAGACAGTACTTCTTTTTCTTTGAAAAAGGACTTAGAGATCAATTTATTTAAGATTTTGAAAAAATCATTTTTAATTTTCATTCCATTTAGTTCTAGAAAATGAATGACAAAAGCAGCTTGCTAAGTGGAAAATTGTTGAGAAATGATCCTAATAATTTTGACAGCTTTGAGTCTAGGGCACATTACACATATTTTGTCCATCTCTGGTTTCATATGCATTGGACCTTACTTTGAAGGAATTTTGCTTCTTTTCAGAGTTGAAACATGAGATCTACGTTTGGAGACTGACTGCACAGCGCATTAACCCGGCCAGCAGAGAGGAGACTGCTGTGAAATGTCTCCTGATGCAGAAGGTGCTGACTCTGGAGATGCTCTTGAGGAAGAAGCTGAGGACATTTCACAGGTAAGCAAGGATCAGCGTCTCCCACGTCCTTTGCCCCAAAGGAGCTTGTCCCCTTGGTGGGGACAAGCTGCAGGCACAGACCATTTGTTGCATTGGCAGGAGGCTCCTGCTCGTCTCAGTCTACAGCCAGCAATGATAGCATGGCTTTGGTAATATCAGGGGTAACATTTTTGTTTGCTTCAAGCAGCCCAGGGCTCATATCTAATAATTTAGTAATACCTGAAAGTGAAGGCTTTCAGGCATCTTTACTGGGATGAAGTTGCTTATTATATTCTTATCTCTGTCTTGATCAGATGGGTGTTGGGGTAGATATGAAGCTACCCTTAATCTCAGTAAACCCAGAGTATTTTAGGACAAAACCATTGTGTAACACCCAGAAAATATACAGTGCGACCCAAAATTTCAGGTAGCTTTTGGTTTTAAAAGATCACACATTTTTCCTTGCAGTTGTGGCTTCAGTGTAGTAACATGCTGTAATTTCTTTTTTCTTACTGAAAAATTCAAGTGTTCTTTAGTGAATGGTTGAGTTTGAAAAACATGTCACCAGCGAATTCCTGTGTTTTAAAATTATTTCATAATCAAATCATCAGTGTGAACCTGAGTGCAGATATAATTATCTGTTTATGTATAAAAAAGAACTTTATGTAAATTAGGACTAACTAAAATTATAACCTTTTTTCATTTACATTCCAGTAAAATCAGATGTTATGCCATGGAATTTGGTGACAGAGAATAGCAGGCATAAATATTTTGAATGTGAATTGACTAAAGCAAAACTTTAATCATTAATTTTAATTAATAAATATGTTAATATAAGCAAGAAAATGTAACTATGATTTCTTAAACTATTCCACTAACATGATTGTTTACATCATTTTTGCTGATATCTGATATTGTGCACTTGAATTGCGCGACCGTATTAATACTTAAAGACAAAAAAGACTGTTAAAATTGCCTCCTTTTCAAAAGATTGTAACAGATTATTAGACTTTGTGATACTCTGAAGAAGACACTTCTGAAGTATGAATAAAAATCGTATATTTGATCTTTAAAATCAAGATTCCTTCAGCACAGAACATTTAAAGCAGTGTAAAAATTCATTAGCATTTACAACAATGCCTCTGAACAGCAAATCCAAAGGATTTTTGCTGGAGGGCTGACTATGCCAATAACACAATGAAGTTATTTGGATCTTAAAAACTTCATTATAAAAAGCAAATGTGAAACATATGTGTTCTGACTTGTTAATGTTAGCACACGACCCATGTTTTACCACAGCAGGACACACACATCAGCTCCTGAAACCATTAAGGGCACTACATATTGCAGGTAGCTAGATCCTATACTGAGTTCCATACCCTGGAGTCTTTCCGAACCTGTGGCTCTGCATGGGTGGAAACATTTGTGTATTAGTGGAACTTGTTCCAAAGTGGAGCCTTANTCCTGGAGTCTAGCTCTTTCCGAACCTGTGGCTCTCCATGGGGGAAAACTTGTTCCAAAGTGGAGCCTTAAGTGAATGCTCATGGGAATTTTGCTGCAGGCTGTAAGGCTTTGCAATATGAATTAGTCTACATGGGGAAAGAGATGATCTGTATGTTATAAGAGGGATTTATTCCAACACTCTTGGCAGATCTCTGATTTCACTGTGGAAAAAAGCAGGTGTCATTTTCTTTCAGACAAATTTCACAAGAAGATAAAAACTGGGAAACAAATATTCAGGAACTTCAAAAAAAAGTAAGTAGATGGCAATTTGTCTCTGTATTCATGTAAATGAAGCTATGCCTTTATATAGAGATAGTATTTAGAATCTAATAGAAATTTAATAATTCTCATGATAGCAGAAAATTGGCGGCCAGGGTGGCGGGCTTCTCAGTGGGATAAGGTTGTTGGCAGTAAGGTTATTGATAGTGTGGTTTTGTTAGGTTTATACTTTTGTTCCTTAGAAAAATGTAACTTAAAGAATCAATAAATGATTCATCACTGTTTTCTTAAATTTTCGATCTGTGGCCTGAAAGGCTAAGAAGGTGTCAATAGGTTTTTTAGAGTCATGATGAATGATGATAAAGTACACACCTCCTAATGTACCCATTGCTGACTCTAATTTACTGCACTGTCTGTGACATTACTGCTTTTATTATTCACGTAGGGATAAACTATTTAGATAAATCCTGTTCTCTTAGATGTGTACACATTCAAACTGCCTAAGTCTTTATGATGAAACTGAGGAGATATAAACTCTGTAGTGGGATTAATGTCTCCCAAATTTCATTGTCTAAGTGTCACAATCTCTCTATGTCACTGGCATCACTAATGAATCCAGACCTGTTTCTGAGAGCTCAAGTCCTTGACTGGGAGAACCCTATCCTAGGTGTCACATTAAACCACAGCAAACCCAACAGATTTTCTTAGACGGTTTTACACATTTTTCAGGGCATTGTGTATGAGACAAACTTTTTAAAGAACAGAGACTTGTATTTTAGTAGAGCTTTAAACTCTAAACAGGGGAGGAACTCAGTCTGGGAGAAAGTGGTTCCCTGAGTTGGTGATGAAAGTGGAGATGTGAGTGGCTGAACAAAGGTGAACGAATACATCAGGTGCTAGATACTTGTATCTCTTAAACACATTGGGCCACAAATTTGTCTTTTTCACAGCTATACATAAGATGCATACCTATAACAACTATTTAATTAGTTCTGTCTTTTATGCTGAAGAGGAATATACAATACAGGAACAGCAGTTTGCACTGCACACATCGTTTTGTAAACTCTATGTATGATAGCGCCTTCTTTAATATAGTTATTAATTTTATTTTCCTGTCTGTCTACAGCACAGAATAACAGACAAAATTCTTCTCATCAAATGCCTGACTGTGCTGGGATGTGTTATTCTTATGTTTTTTCTCAACTCATTTGTTCCAGGCATCTACCTAGATCTTGGTAAGTTTTATGGTTTTGTCTTATCTGAGTAAAACAAACGGCATCCCTGAAGGAAGCAGACATATCTTTCTGAATCTGGACCTTCTGGATCTTTTCCAAAAGCCATTTTTCATATGTCTCTGGCCTCACAATTCCACCAGGTTAATCAGAACAGCAATTTCTCAGAACGTGTTTTCAAATTCCATTTGTTAGAAGGTTTTCTAAATGCAGTTATGTCCCAGTTACCCCAGGAGGAGTAACAGAGAGCGGTCATGACTTCATTTTCCAGACTTTCTGATACTAATGAGCTGGCTCTGAATGAGCAAATTTGTCCTTGGAATCACTGCCAGGATTTGAATGAATGACCAAGATGCTTTAGAGAGATCAGAAAATAATCACTCCGTGAATGAACAAAGAAATATAGAGAGCTTATTAAGTATAATTAGTATTATACTTAACTATAATACTTAAGTATAGAGAGCTCTTTGTAGATCTTCTAGTCTCCAATACTTTATCACCATAATAAATCACTTCCCAACATGAAAACAGGAAGACACTTTATTTGTGTGAAATGAAATTAGCGGTATGCATACTTTCTATATATAGACATATATGTAGAAGTTTTTATACAGCTAGTTGTAAATCTGTATGAGAACAAGCTCTGCATATCCTGAAAACAGAACCAAATCAAATCTCACATTTAACCAAGGGACAATCATAAAACCTCCTTTGCATTACCCAATAGAAAATTAATTTTTTTTTGTATGCTTGGGTGCTGAACACTTCAAAGTTATAGAATTTCAGATTTATGTTTTTTCATGAGATCTGAATTTCTCCACTATCCATCTCAATGGCTGAAAGATGGAACAGTCTTGAAGAGGAATAGCTCATCATCAATAAATTATTGACTGGATAATCATATACAAGATATTATATTGAGATTTATTTTTGCTGTACATAATATAGAGCCAGGTACAGCTCTACAATGGTGATCTTACAAGCAAGACCTTTCATATCTGCTGCTAACAGACTATTAGTCATTGAAATGGGCGACTTTAGCCCGTGAAGATGGGCTGTTAAGAAGTTAAAAGATATACTGATGTATTATAACAGCAAAAGTGCTATATTAGTAAGATATAGAAAAAATGCAGAAACTGATATTTGAAGGCATTTGAAGTCATGGTGGGTGAGAACATAAGACACTCACATTGACAATTTAAGAGATCAATTTACACCCTTACTTTTCTGTCTGAGATAAGTGGCACTGAACCATATAGGATTTCTTGAATTAAACCAAACATCTCTAAATATTTTCTTGAATTAAACCCAACATCTCTAAATATTTTCAAAAAGCCACATAGGGTCAATAAAGGCCAATCAGCACTAGTTGTGCTCCAGTTATGATATTTTCTCAAAACTGCAAAGCAGTTGAAGACCATGCTAAAAGAAACATAATAACTAGTAATCATTTTTTATCCTACTTTATCTCAGTAAAGTAAATGAAAGCAAATGTAATGTTTGGCAGCATAGGTTTCTGTTATTCAGTAGGTGAGTAACAACTTTGAAAATAAATAGGAACTCTATCTGGTCTGTATGATTTCTCCTGTCCTGCATTCGTGGCAAACCTGTCAGACTAATGAATAAATGTTGCTGAGCATACACATAATTTCTACTAACAGTTAATGGAACCTGTAAACTTCTACTAAGAATTTTACAGGTTCCATTAATTTACAGTTTACAGATTCTCATTATTGATTCCTGAATTCTACTGTCTTGGTGATAGCTGTAATTTATCATTACTGAGGTAGTGCTGCTCTGAGTCTCTGGATTTTAGTCCTCCGGTGCATGGAAGTTAATTTCCTGATATACACTACATCTTATACTCTGTTAGTTTGAGTAAGTTTCTTCAATATGTTTTTCTCATAAAAATGAAAGTAGATTATTGTTCAGTGTTTAATTTTCCATCAGAATAATGGTTTATACAGAGGCAGAAGTTTTGGAAATTTCGTAACTTTAAATTGGATTTGGTAGAGTGAATTAGAAAGATTTTAGAATTATTTATCAGTCCACAGCCTTGATACAATTTTTTCATTATGAACTTGGAATCATTAATATAATTTGAAAGTACTGACATTTTAATTTAAATAATAAAATTTGCATACTTAGCTGTCTTTTAAAATGGAGAACTCTTTTCTATTCAAATATCTTGTACCTGTTCATCAGTTTATTTAATCTAATTCTATAAAATATCTGTGTTAATAAAAGATTAGTACTGAGACTTTAAATAAACAAATATTACAAATTTTAAGAATCTTACAGTGCTTTCATTTGGCCCCATGGAATTCTTCTTTATTGATAGAGCCTTGATAAAACATCTGAGAAAAGAAGAAAAAGGATGAAAGTAAAGCCCCTTTGAGGATTGTACCTGGCTCCCGTTTTGATTTTAACTTTTAAGCAGGCATGTCTAGACCTTTGAACTATATTGAGATAAAAGATTTTTAAAAGTAATATAAAGCAAAATTTTTTAAAAATTTGAGCTAGGTTTTATTTTTTAAATGGTGGATGCTCAAAATGACTGGGTCAAAAAAAATACCAAAATCAATTTATAACCTAATTTCCTCTCCTACTGTGGGACAGATCCTTCCTCTTTGATTTGGTTTCAGTCAGTTCAATGAGCTGCTGAGCTGCTGTCAACTATGTGAGGTTCCTTCTAGTATCCATGAAGAGGGACCCATCATCTCTGTGGCCCTGCTTTTTTCTGCCCCTCTCAGTGGTCTCTGCATGCAAGGTCTGTAGCCTCCTCCTTGCAGACCCTCTCTCTCTTGCTCCCTTCCACCTCTGGACATCTCTTTTCCAGGGCCAGGATCACTAGTTTCCATGACAGGTGAAGGTCCTCTCCTCCTTTTAGAGAGTTGCAACAGACTCTGTTGCTCTCATATTCAAAGAATAAGGTACAAGACCAAGGGCAAATAGAAGAGATAATCACTGTTTCAGAGAAGAGACATTGTCTCTATTTTGGCTGCAGACTTTTGTAGTCCGAGATGGTATGCCAGGAGAAATACAACTGTGTTTTTGCCCCATTTGTATATTAATTCACACCTCATTGCCACCACTGTCCCCGTTGAAGACATAGTTCTTGCACAGGTGAATCTATGGTTTTACCATCCATGGCTTTTCTCATGTTCCTTTGATGAATTATTTATGTAAGGGGAGAGGGAGAGATTTTTTTTGACTCACTGAATTCTTCCATAATTTAGGACTGCCATTTGCTCGCTTGAGGGAGCTGTCTTGGATTTTTTTTTTTTGCTTCTGCAAAGAGGTTATGTCTTAATGCTACTCTGTAAGTCCATTATGGTGTCTTTGGTGCCATGGATGTCTGATCCAGCTCCAATTCACCCAGATTTCAGCTTTGGTACGATTAAAGCAGTGATAGCAAAAATCCCAAATTTAGGAATTTATAAAAAAATACAGTTTTGTTCATTGAACTAACATGATCACTGTGACCTTTCTGGGTAGTAGGACAAGTTCCATAATCAGCACTCCATGTCAAGCAAACATCCTAGATCTAAATTCTCCACGTCTTTCTTACTCTGAAGCTAAAATCCCTCAATATTTACAGACAAAGGTTATCTTGTTTGATGACAATTTGTTCGTGTAGTTAAATCTAATTTCTCTTGCAAAACTTCCCCTTATCCTCTATTTTCATACTTCCGACTGTGTACTTAGTCTGCAAATTCTGCTGCAGCTACTTTTGGAGGTCTGAAGCCCTCTTTTTGCAGTTTATGGTAACTAGTTGTATCTTCCATCATTGAAACATTTTAAAACTGTGACTGAAATACTGGAAAAGTAGGAAACTAATTGTTTTAATTTAATTTAAACAGACTTATGTGTTTTTTTTTTTTTTTTTTTGTAGTCCATGTTGTGCAGAGCTCCTTTTTATTTTATTGCTGGAGCATTAAAGGAGAGATATGTTCAGTTGGTGTAAATGCAAAAGACTCCCGTTGTATTGTCACTTCTTTGGAGACAAGTTGTTATATTTTTTAACTCATTTCTGTAATTCACAGAAAAATTGTTCAAATTCAAGTGAGAAATTAAATCCTTAATGGAAAAGGGCCTCAGCAGAACAACTCGCTCCCCCAGTTATGCCTGCAGAGAATGTTATGCAAATTATAGCACAATTTTTGTCTTAACTGCAGAGGGGAGTCACATCTCAAATTCAGGGAAGTGAATGCATTTGAAGTTTCTCCTAGACACTTCCTTTTGATTTGCATCCTGCTTTTGATTTTCTTGTGTTTAAATGGACATGCCCAATTTTCAGATTACACTGAAACGTAGATAAACATTATAATGGAGTTAGAACTGAGTGGCACTTGTTTGGTAGCTTGCTTAGTGAGGAAGAGAGGGTTACACTACCCTAGAGAGCTGCAAAAACTTGCTTAAATTTGTTATTGAATCGCAGAATGTTGGAAGTTCCATATCAATATTTACTTGGCTTAGAAACACTGATGCTGGTTCTCCACTACTGCAGCCTATTAAGATTTTAACAGCTAGCTTAATCCATTTTATTTTCTGCCACATTTTCAATAAGGAAATCACTTCAGCAGTGATTGTTTGGTAACAACTTTGTATGTGTAAAAGTTTGCAGTAGTTAACAGTGCTGGAACCAAGGGCAGAAACCTTAAATTTAGGGATATTTGGCTAAATTCTGTAATGCTATAAGCTAAAAAAACCCCAGTATTGTGCAAGTGAAATAAACATAGTCTATGTGGTTTTGTTCTGAATGTGTATCCTAGCAAGCTGCTCAAGGAAAAGCATAATAAGCTTTCCTCTACCAGCTTTTATGTGAGCCCTGGGACAGAATATGTATGTGCATTTGAACTTGTGCTAAGAGTTTTCTTTAGAACGGTGAAAATGTTTTTAAGCTTGAACCTCTCTCCCACAGCTCTGTGAGAAATACCCTGCCTCACAGTGTGCAGAACTTCTTAGGTCCAAAAGATTTATAAATGGTCGTGGAGAAGCACAGGACTGAGAAAGGTGTGGACAGATCTCATTAACATGAAAGGGATGTCAACATCAAAAGGCTCTTATTTTTTCACTTTAAAAACTTCTTCTCATCTGCTATCAGTGATAAGTGTATTAAACCATGTTGAGCCACTATCCTGTATAATGTTGAAGTTGTATAAATCTGACATTTTTTTACAAACAATAAAACTATATATGAAGAAACATATAAGCTTAAAAAAATTAAGTATTTGTACCCATAGAGAGGAACTGAAGAAGAATGTGATCATATATTGGCAATGTTTGGTTTCAGGTTAATTTGAGTAATAGTTAAAATGAAACATTCATTATAGAGCTACTCTGTTACTGAGGAGTTATTTTATCAAATATCTGACAAAAGTTATAGATTAGTTTAATAAGCTAGTGTTCACTTTTTAAGGCTTAAGAAAACAGAAAATCATGGTGAGATAGACAGCTATTAAGCTATTAAAACTGGTGAACAAGATAGATTTAAGAAAGCATAGGCTAAATGCCAAGAAGGACATTGTTAAGTTTAGCACATCTTACATTTCACTTCCTATGTCACTATATCCTGTAAAAAGTGCACATTTGCTCTTTAATTTGTCACTGAAGCTAACATTTATCTAAAAATTGTCTAGGGCGTGTGAAACTAATCACTTTTAGTTGATGAAAGATTTTAGGTATTGATTCCTAATAGTGGCTCAAATAATATTTTATTATCAACTATATTTAAAGCTGCCACAATGACAGCTTTTATTTTCTTTGTCTTTTTTTCCTCATTTAGTTCAAATTTTATTTCATTACTTTGTAAAGCTTTTAAGCATTACTTGAAAAATTAAACAATCAGATGCAAAGCTGGAGAAGCAACATTTGTGGACCTTTTCTGTACAGCTAAAAATATCAGCTTGAATAATCTGTAGTTGCCTGGAAACTCCTTCACATATTTCAGTGAAGTAGATGGTTTTGGTCCCCAAAACATTTGGATTAGGGATGCCTTCTCTATATATGGCAGTAGGTGTCTGCTTTCAAAGTATTTATGGTCTTGTTATGCTTCTGGTATTGTGGGCAAAACCAGGAACATTCCCTGTACTTGGAGCTGTGAATTAATTGTTAGTCTAATTAAAAGTTATATCAGTGCAACCAAAACAAACAGTTGTTGTTATTCCTCTTATGATAATGCTAACACTTACAGTCTAAATTATCTAATTAGTATAAAACAAAACTCCTTAATAATATGCAGTATAAAGTGTTGTACAAAGCCAGCCAACCTACAAATGCCCCCCTAAAAACCCCAAAAACACTCACCCCCCCCCCCAAACTCCAACTAAACACATCCAGGTTCTCCTCCTTTTTTTTCCCTGATGTTAGGGTCACCCTTTGATGTTCTCTAGGATGCTAAAAGTCATAGGTTTAGGAGGGGGGGAGTCACAATACAGATAACTTCAGTTCTCTGCTGGGATGAGAAGAGATGAGAATGATAGGGAGGTCTTCCTCCTCTTTACCAGGACATGAATACTGTTGATGGTGGTGGTGTTTTATTTCCTGTGCTTGAGATCACTTGAGCCCACTTTTATACATTCTCTAAAGCTTTGCACTTTTCTACTTTAAATTTGGTCTTCAGCTGTACCTTACACCTGATTTTATCAAATGAGGTGTGTTGTATCTATGTTATATCCTTGTTTCCTCTGCTTTTTGTTACTTCTAAAATGGGTTTTGACCATCTCCTAGGTTTGCTCTATCATACATCTGAAATGTCCTGTTTTGGTACTGTCTTTCACAGTATCCTACTCGATAAAATGTCCAGCACACAGCTGGATAAACACATCATGTGGTGGGTGAGCAGTTGGCTCCTGGGTCAAGCACAGAGGGTAATAGTGAACGGGGTAACATCAGACTGGTGACCTGTCACTAGTGGGGTTCTGCAGGGCTCTGCCCTGTGCTCTTCAACATCTTCATAATGACTTGGACACAGGACTAGGAGGGATATTAAGCAAGTTTGCAGACAACACAAAACTGGGAGGAGCTGTTGACTACCCTGAAGGCCCTGCAGGGGAAACCTTGACAAATAAGAGGACTGGGCAATCACCAACTATATGAAGTTCAACAAGGGAAAGCGCTGGATTCGGTACCTGGGATGGGACACTGACTGGGGAGGTACCTACAGACTGGGGAATGAGATGCTGGAAAGCAGTGCTGAGGAAAGAGACCTGGGGGTCCTGATTGATGGCAAGTTGGATATAAGTCAGCAGTGCCCTGGCAGCCAGGAGGGCCAACTGTGTCCTGGGACACATCAGGCAAAGCATTGCCAGCCAGGTGAGGGAGGGGATTGTCTTGCTCTGCTCTGCACTGGTGCAGCCCCACCTTGAATATTGTGGCAGTTTCGGGCACCTCAGTATAAAAAAGATATGAAAATATTAGATAACGTCCAAAGGAGAGCAATGAAGATGGTGAAGAGCCTTGAGGGGAAGCAATATGAGGAGTGGTTGAGGTCACTTGATCTGTTCGACCTGGAGAAGAGGAGACTGAGGGGAGACCTCATTGCAGTCTGCAACTTCCTCATGAGGGGAAAAGGAGGGGCAGACACTGATCTCTTCTCTGTGGTGATCAGTGACAGGACCTGAGGGAATGGCCTGAAGTTGTGTCAGGGGAGGTTTAGGTTGGATGTTATAAAAGGTTCTTCACCTGGAAGGTGGTTGGGCACTGGAACAGGCTGCCCAGGGAGATGGTCCAAGCCTGACAGAGTTCATGAAGCATTTGGACAGCAAACATGGTGTGGCTCTTGGGGACACTCCTGTACAGGGCTAAGCGTTTGACTCGATGATCCCTGTGAGTCCCTTCCAACCCATCGTATTCTGTGATTCTGTGATTTATAACTAAGCACTGTGAACTTACTGATAAACCCAGGCTCTTTATTATCATCTTATATATCTCTTTTAGCTAC
Source organism: Calyptomena viridis (assembly GCA_013390005.1). Taxonomy (NCBI): domain Eukaryota; kingdom Metazoa; phylum Chordata; class Aves; order Passeriformes; family Eurylaimidae; genus Calyptomena; species Calyptomena viridis. The sequence continues at coordinate 149,157 of WEIV01030221.1, forward strand.
AGTTACTCATCCTGTGTATTCTTATCTATGGCAATTTCTTTCTTCCCTTACTATTTTCCATTAATGCTCCATCTACATGAAGTTGTGGTGCTGCTTTTCATGACTAAGGTAGTTTCTTTAGCTCCTGATTTAACAGTGGTAAACAAAGCAATGAATGGTAACATCTGACAAGGGCATTCAGTCTAATGTACTAAGACATAATGAGATTAGAGTCACAGGTCTAGGCAGTCCTCTTTGAAAGTCCTCAACCTTTTCTGGAGACTCTTCCGGGTCCTTGCAGTTGTGCTTACAGGTGCTTCTCTGCAGCCGTCTTCCCCAGCTGGTATCAGCTATGGTTGTCAGTGTAGTTTGTTAGATTTGTCCTCGTTCAGTGGTCTTCAACCCCCTGTTTGTGCTTGTTTGTTTACCGTTTATTGTTCTGATGTGCAATGGCATTGGTTTAGGTTGTCTAGTACTTTTACATTGAGGTCAGGAAGAGCTCTGCATGGGACTGACCTTCTGGCCTCTGAGTATTCAGTATAGAGACTTGACTGCACTGTGAAGATGTTGTGTTTAAATGAGAACGGACATAACTGTATTTGAGAGACTTAGTATATCTTTGATTCATAGTCACATTGAACAAATTCCTGATATAGTGTACATGAATATGAGTTAAAAGTAAAAAAACCAGTTGTTTTGTAATGAAAATGTTGAAATGGAAGTAAATCAATGCAGTCAGCATTGACCTGGGCTCAGAAGAACTGGTCCAGATGTTAGTTATTCATCCTTGTCAGCATAACACTTTACTTCTGAAAATATGAGAATTCTGCTTTCCATGATCCTTACAGTTTTAATCTATTTTAGGATAGTTTTCTAAAAAGCTGCCTTGCAATTGCATAGTTTTCTCTATAAACATGCAATTATGCGTGAAGAATATTCCCTGTCCATGCAGCTGCCCACACACTTGATGAGAAAAAAACAAGAACCAGTAACAGTTGTATCTGTTAGTGCAACATTTGATCTTTACTGCTCACTTCTAGAAAAGTTGACCTTTCCTTTATCTTGATATTTCCAGCTTCTCAAATTATTTTTGGTTCACAAGAGTCACTAAGGCTATGGCAATAAGAGTGTATTTGTTTGCCGTGACCTTTACTGAGTTAACTCTGTACTTTTTTAGAGTTACAGACTGGTGCAATATACACAGCTACACATCTGTCAGCACATGTTCCTTGCAGATGCAGTGCCCAGCTGATAGCAATCTCTGACCAGGGTTTCTTTCTTACAGTGCTCTGTTTTGAATGCTATCCTCTCTCATATATGAAATTGCATTTGAAGAGTTAGCGAAGCTGGGTCCTGACATTAAAATACGATGGTGAATGTTATGTCTGCATTCTGACTTCATGGTATTACAGCTATGCAACCAAGTCCAGTGCATCCTTTCCTAATGCACATGTGCTGATCTGAGATTACAGAGCAGCCAGTCCTCTGCCGCCTTGTTTTATGCTACACTTCTGTTTCTTATTGCTGCAGTTACCTTGTATCAGCATAGGTTTCTGCTTCTTTTGCTTTGCATGGGGTTATAGTTTCCACTAATTGTTTTCATATTCTTTTATTCCTTTTGTATTGTACCAAATACTTACTTGTATGGTGCAATTGGATTGTCCCCATCACAGTTCTGTCCCCAAGGAGAAGCCTTAAACAGCAGTGCTAAAAATAGCACAGAACAGAAAATGGTTTTTATGAAGCTAAGTCTGTGAAAAGAGACTGCTCAGAAAACCAGCAAGTTGCTTTGTGAGAAGTTAACTTTATAAAAAAAAATAAAGAAATATTAAAGATAAAACATTGCTTATCCATGGACAGCAAGTACTACTTATAAACATTCATTAAGATTTCAAAATGTATATTTTCAGAGATATCTGATAAAATAAAACAAAAAATTGCAGAAACCAAACTACAGAACATTTTCATTTAATTCAAAACTACTGATGATGCATATTCTTTGAGTAGAGCAAGCACTACTGGAAATATATCTTTGATTTAATTTTTTCACCCTAATATTTCTATATGCTTGTATAAAAGTATGATTGAGCATATACTTTGCATAACATTACAGCTACATCATAGTTTATTCTGGACTGGCATACATCCTTAGGCTACATTTTGAGGGGTTGTGGAGCTCATTAAATGATTCAGACTAAGCTGTTGGGACACAGTTACTCATATATTCAGTACCATGCTGTCTAAATAATTATTCAAAGCTAAGCACCAAATATGTTTTAGCTGGTGAGTTTGTAGTGAACATTGTGGACTTAAAGGGTTTTTGCAGTTCACAAAAAATGGTTGTGGCCTCTTGGACAAATAGAGAACTTTAAAGAGCAGAGAAAACGAAAATCAAACTTTTCTCAGGGACAAATGTACAAGAAATCAACATCTCCTTCCCACTGTTTGCAGATAGAAATATTATGTTTTCATCTGGCAGAGGCTGGTCTAGCTGGTTTTTGAAAAAACTACTTATTTCTCAACCACTATAAATATGTGACCCTGAATATTATATTACCTTCCTTGCTGCTGTAACACCTCCTTCTCACTCCTTCTTATCCTACCCACTACCACTACTGCTGCCATAAATAGATTGCTCTCTGTCCTTTGGAGCAGCCTGGTATTTATGAAAAGTCTTGACAGGACTCTTGTAATAGTCTTATCTTTGAGCTAAATATCCTGGATTCCACTAATTTTTCCTCAAAAGTCAACTTTTCAGACTGTTGATTGTGCTTACTTCTCTGCCGCAGATTTCCTAATGGATATGCATCTTACAGTATATATTCTCAGGGTGTACTAGGAACGAGGAGACCAGAGGCTGCTTCGTAGAATTTACTATTTATAGTCCTGGGTTTGTATTTCAGTGGGGCATTGGGTTCAGTTATGATCCTCTGCATTTCTTGAGTCTTTTCTGCAAGACTCTGGCATCCAGTGTCTTCCCACCCTGGAGTTTTACAGTTTTATCTCTTCCTACCTAAATGTATTATCCTGCATTGTCTGGAACAGCACTCTTGCTGTTTCCCCCAGGCCAGCACTGAGATCCTGCAATGATCTCATTGACTGACTTTGTGCAGATGTCTCAACTGCCATTACAATTTCCAGAAAAGTGAAATTTTCCAGAAAATTCTAGAGAAGAAAAAGTACCCTCAGTGTTCATACATGAAGTCTCCAAATTCTGTGCATGTAAAGTGAACACAAATTTCCACATTTTCACTTTGTTTGGAGAAAGCCTTTCAAATTACAGTAGGTCAGATAAAATTACTTTTTCTGAGGAATACAAATTTTTGTTAATGAGTGTTTGAAAGGTCTACAAATTGCACAGTATTTTTTCTCTTTCATTTCTTTCTCTTTCTCCCGCCTACCTCCAGATTCTAGACTTCCATTTGATTCTATTAGGTTATTTTAGATTTTCAAGTTCTTCTCCTTGATTATTTTAAAATAAGAGTGTTTTTGAGTAGGATTGCAATTGTGTTTTGTTCATCATGAGCTATTTATTTTTCCTAAGGTGCTTTTTCCTACTGGGTATGAGAAAAGCAAAGCACTCAAGCTATTTCTACTATACTTTTTTTCTGGCACCAAGCAGAAGACATGGAAATCTTTTCTTACAAAGAATGTATTATAAATTTGCAAGATGTATTTTATAATAAAATTTCATTTTCTTTTTCCTAAAATAAATAGACTCTTAATAAATAGACTCTTCAACAATTAGATATGGAATTTAGATTCAGTTTCTCTCCAAGTTCTATTTCCAGAACATCAATTGTTGTGAAACAGAGGCACTAAAAGGCAGTAAAGGAAGTGGTCTGTGGAACTGTAAATGGGCTTTACTTTCACTATAGTAATAAGAAGTTATTTTTAAAAATTATTTCTATTTCTTTTCCTCATGACTCTCTTTTGTGACCCAGGAAGCTAGGAAAAAATGAACAGAGAAGTCAATCTTTAAGGTAGCCTAATATTTTTAATTCTTCAAAGTGAAGCAAAAATGCTTCAACTTGATTCAGGGCAAATGCAAACCTACCCAAACACATTAAACACTGATGTAGTAGGTTCACTGTCATGAACATACTTACAAAGGCCTTGGAATAGCCTTAGCAAACCTGCCCACTTACAAAGGCAGGCCATCCCTAACTTTGTAGCTTACTTTGACAAGCAATTCAGCTGAGAGTAGGTAGTCAAGCAGGAATGGCACACATGAATTACTGTGGCCTTCAGGCTTCAGAAGAAGACTGTACTCTTGTCCAGCTGTGGGATGCTTGAAGTCAAACCATGGTACTAAACTGTGTTGTGAAGAAAAATCTTAATATGATGTCCCCCAGGTTCCTCAAGAAGGTTCCTCCTTCTCCTCTCCTCTGGACTCTGATAGACAGGTGGCTGTATCCCGCAAATCAGGGCACAGCAAGGAGAGCAAATACACTCTCTGAACAGACCTTATGTGTAGACTGAAATCAGCTCTGTGCAGTCAGAAGTGGCAACTGGTGTATTTGAACTTCCCTGTGGCGAGTTGTACTTGCTGAAGCACTGCAGGTGGACACATCCCTCTCTCTGTATCTCCAGAGAATATTGTAAGTCCAGGCACTGTTCAATCATGCAAAGATGCGTGCATGAAGCTAATGCATGCTGATAACAGTCATGGTACTAGAAAATGCCTGGATCCATCCACATCATGTTCAATTCAATTATATTTCATTAGCTTTAGTGATTAATTGTTATCTACATATAGCACGTTCAAGTTGATTTGTTTCCATTGGAGACAGGATAGAAATAAAACAAAGATATTATCACCAGTTGTTCCAGAACTATTGACAAATCCTTTAATTTTTCATGTCCTTGTACTTATATACAAAATATATGTAAGAAAAAATAATGTTGTCACTTATTTTTTTATAAAATAGCAGTAAAATTCTGCTGCTTAACTTCAAATCAGCACTACCTACTTCCCCTTACAGTATTCCACTAGCAGGAATTGCCATCATCTTTATTTATTTAAGACAGAGTTGGGCCCACTGTTCTTTGCAGAGGACAATGAAGACAACAGTCATAAGAAAACTAGGCAGTGCATTTCCATAACACTTTCCTTGTGTTCAGAGCAAATAGCTATTTAATCTTCACGAACTGATTGTTTCATAAGACAGCAAATCAACTTTGTTATCAGAAAGGCATGGTAGACAGGAACTGACAGTTCTCTCCTCACTTTCCTCTGCTGCTTTGGGAACTCTGGCAGCACTCCCATCCCTGTCATTTGCAACTGTGTTTGCAAAGTCTGTACACATGGAAGCTGGATCTAGTGTCAAACTAGCTGGTTTAGCTCTCCTTAGCAAAATGACCAGCTACAATTTCTCCTGAGCAGCTGGTTTCAGCTTTCAGACAGGTCTAGTTACCCACACTGAGATGTAATATTTTCAGCAGATCCTCCTTACTGCTCACATTGAACATGAAATTATCATTTAAAGAGTGTAATATGTCACCTGAGGCTCCTAAAATGTACTTGAGAGAGTATAATGCATTCTTTGATTGGGGAATACTTAAGTGTAGGGTTTTTTTTAGAAAATAGCTAATGTTTACAGCTTCCTGAACCTTCAGTGTCTTTACTTCTTTTGTATTTACATATGGTTTAAATGGAATATATCTTAATTTTAAAATGCTGTATGCTTTTGGATCTCTTTCTTCTTTTAGCTCAATGAAAAAACACTTATGCATAGCTGTAAGTTGAATGGCCCAAAATTTAATGAATCAGTCTATGACTAAACTTCTTTACAGCGGTTGGCTTTTGGAGAGGGCTCACTTTATTCATCTATCTACTTGATAGCAGAAGCCTGTTCTTCCTGTGTTATATTTGGTATTTGATTTTAAGTTTGTGAGGTAAAGTAATTTGCCAGCAAGGATCCTTATTCTTTCTTCCTCACTTTTTCTGCAATTCTATGAATCCATCACTTCCTGACTGAATATGTCACATAGGATGAGGTGCATGGAACAGTCACAACAGAGAGAGAAATAAGTTGAAGCAGTGGAAGGCATTATATTCATGCCATTATTAAATCTCTGAAATTGTGTATCTTAGTTTTTTGTATAAAAAAATAAATCTACTATTTATTAAATCTACTATTTAGGGAAAAAATAGATAAGAAAGACAGAAAGAAGAACATCATTCTAAGGAAAAAACCACCCAACCCACTTTTGTTTCGTGTCTGAAATCCCATTCTATCTTTTAACATAAATGTACCAGAGGAGTCAAACAAGAAAGCAGAAAGAACCTGTGCAGAAAGAAAGTAAGCCTTGCTTGGACAGGAGATTTGCTGACCACGCAAATCAGCATTAGAAAATGCATTTGTTTTGCATTTTCTCTCCATCAGTTACCTAAGTATGTGTATTGAAACGCTTCAGTTTGTATAGATGGATCCTGTCTGAAGAGAGCCTCTTTTGCTCTAAGTCCCTCTCCTGTTCTAAGGAGACTTTCCTTTCTTGTTTTTCTACTAAAGCTGATAGCCCATGAGCCTTCAAGGTTCAGAGGATGCATCCAGCCTTTCAGAAGCTGCAGAATTGTTCAGTATTCTTAAAAATCTAAAGTTTTCTCTGTAATTCAAATCCACTGAATATCAGTAACCCAACTCTGCCATATTTGCCTTTCTTCTCTTTTCTATTTTATTTTAATTTGAAAGCAGATGCCATTCATTGTGTGATATCTGTGAACTTTCCCTGTTACAGATCAAAGTGTGGCAAAAATCTTTGAAAATCACATTACTGTAACTTATATGTTGTTAGCCCATTACAAGTCTGTGAAGTGTAAAGTGTTGTTCTTTCTTTCTCTCATGCAGGCTGGATTGCCATGTTGGGAGCCATTTGGCTGCTAGTGCTAGCAGACATCCATGATTTTGAGATGATATTGAACAGAGTTGAGTGGGCAACCCTGCTTTTCTTTGCAGCATTGTTTGTTCTCATGGAGGTAATATTCTCTGATTCTAAAGACTGAAGAGTTACAAATTATTTCAAATATGAATTATGTTCCTAGGCAGAGGCCTCTTGCTGGTTCAGTCTCACTGGAATATTGTTGATTTAGTGTAGTT
>WEIV01030222.1:5851-19285 GCA_013390005.1 Calyptomena viridis
GTAGAAAATCTTTTAGGAGATAATAATGTCCTTCATGATGTTTTGGATAGATTCTCAGTGACTGTAGCCAAAGTTAAACATCTCTTGGGCTTTGGAACTGACATGCAAGAAACACATCTGATAGCTGTGAAATCTGTGGACATGTGAAAGGAAGGGAAGGCAGGCTATAAGCTTTCCTCTCTCTGTTCTATTAGTATGCCTTTTTTCTACTAGTATTTAAATTTTATTTGCATGTTTCAATCAAGCACAATTAAAAAGGTTCCACAAACAAAATTAACATATTCAATCCTAAAAGAGCAAATCTTAGCCAATTTGGATGAAATAAAGAAACAATTATCAGCTAGTCCTAGACAAAATATCTATTTAATCTTCATTACTGTTAAAAGCAAGAAATACTAACAACATCTCTGCATCAAAAGTGAAAAAATCAAACCAAACCAAACCTAAAAACTCTCTTGGATTGATATCCAGGTAGTTATACAGGTAATGCATCAAAATCCCAAACCACCTGGCTAAGTCACTTTTAAACCAGGTCAGTCCTTAAGCAGCTTCTTGGATTTTCATCTTCACTTTCATAGAAGAGGGTTAAATCTGTTCTTTGCAAAGATCTTTGGCATGATCTTTGATGACAAATGACATGCTACCATATGCCAAAAAAGAAGGGGAATACAGTCACCCCCAGCTTCAACTTTAACTGGAGCTGCTTTGTTCTGAGTGCCCTGAATAATTAATAACTACTTTGGCAATCAGTCATGCATTCCTTAATGGCACCTCAGGCATCAAGTATCCCATTCACCCGCTCCCCAACTAACAATGGACTTTATTACATCAAGTTTTCTCTGCCAAACTGGTAATTGACATAGTTTAAACTAAACAAGTCTCTAGGAAGACTGAAGCTCAAATATATATTTACAAGAGTTTGTAAGATTTTCCTCAATTGCATGTGGTTACTTATGGATTAGAGCTGTAACCGGGGAAAGCGAGAAGAGGAAAAGAAATAAAATATGGATTGGTTTTGCAGTAAAGTTCTAGGAGGGTTTAGGTGGCATAGTGCTGCCAAAATCATGACTTTTAATAAATGGTCAAAATTGAGACTCATTGCTAGGCAGGCCTTACTGAATAAAGCAGCTCACCCGTAAGCACAGACTAAGTTACAGGGCAGAGCATGAAAAGAGTGACTGAGAATAACAGCTGTGCTGAAATGAGCATAATAATTTTGAAGTAATACAAACTACATTTTCTTAATAAGGTTTTTCAACACTTGCTTCCATTCAATTGGATTGCAGACAAAATTAACTTGCAGCTATAGAATAGAGGAAAGAAAGTGGAGTTAGATCAGAATTATAGAAAGTTCTAGATGTAGCCTGGGTACACAACTTAAAATGGAAGAAATTAAAATTATTAAACTCGAGTTAGAATCTAAAGAAAAGCTTCATGTTTTTCTTGGGGAGCATTCTGCTTGTATACAGTATAGGTACTGCTTTTATGCAGTGCCTTATAATCCCATAGTAAACCTTCCTAGAGAATGATGTTCCACCTACTGACATTGGAACAGCAGCGAGTCCCTTAGGGTGACTAAATCTTAGGAGTAAAGAATCAGATCAATATTCATTCTCCTGCTACTTATGTGAAAAGTTGGTTTGAAATATAATACCCAAAGTAAAAAAAAAAGTATACAATAAATTACAGCAGATTTAAACAAAGCCATTTCTCTTGCTCTTTAAGAGACCTCAAAATGTGTCCGGTGCCCCTCTCTGTGGGTGGTCTCCAAATACAGAAACAAGTTTGCACTGTTTTATTTCAGTTTTGCTTCATTTCTCCCCAAACAATCTCTCATTGCTAGTCTACCAGGCATCTCCCCCTCTCCACCACTTGTCGAAAAAAATGAGGAAAAAAAATTAACTGTTTAGAACCAATTCACTGAAGTGAACCTCTAAGTGGATCAGTTACGATTTTGCAAGAATTTTTTAAAATTTACAGTCATTTCTATAGCTGACTTTTTTTTGTGGACATGCGGGATGGGGGCTGTTCATTTTTGAAAAGCTGGATAAGATAGCATTACAGTTGTGAAGAAAAATACTTTTTTTTTTTTTCCATCACTTTTCAATTGCTTTAGGTACAAAAAGCAGGTTTTAGAACTAAACAATATAGACTAAATTTACAATCTTCTCTCTGAAATGTGCAATTGAATTCTGCATGACTTATTAAGGTATATTTTTTGTTGAAAAGGATCATAGCCCCTTTAGAGATTTAGAAATTAACTGATAAGCAGTTGCTACACTGCACATTTTGAGGCATATTCTGAATTCTTATGGCATGAAGCGGGCTGCTCTTGCCTGTTCTGTATGCTAGAGAGAGCATGTTTGGTTGCTAAACAGTTTGCATGTACTCTTCTTATGCTATATGTCCTTTCTTAGTGGAAAGAAATAGGGAACTAAAAATTCATCCTGTGATGCCAGCTCTGTTTTTGTCTATTGAATAAACGATGTCAATATTTTGACCGTTAAACTGTTGCTTTGCCAGTCATAACAATTTAGATTTTATAACCAGTTTTCCCCATCAAATATTAAGGAATAAATTCAGTCCATTTGTACATCATGGCATAAAAACAATGATACATATACTCTGGTATTTTCAGGTGCCTTTGTTTAAATAATTCCACAGAAATTGAATCATATACAAGTTAGAGAGATATGTAGCAGGTAGGATGTAATACTAGAGCTGTGACAAAGAAATTTGGCACTAGCCCCAAAACCACATGTGTTTAGTGATTTTCTTCTACCATTTTCTAAAAGCAAACATACCTATTACATTCTGCCCTCAGGTGTACAAAGGTTTAAACCCGGCCTTATTTCAAATTAATTTGGAGACTGACATTTTATCTAATTTTAAAATTCACCATCATCAGGTCATGGTGTTCTACTAACAAAAGGGTCTAACTCATAAAAGATATAAACATGCAGATCAAACCTTTAATCACTTTAGGAAAGTTCTGCTAGGTATAAGTATTTAAAAATATTTATAGGAAAACAACATAAACCAACTTACATAAATACCTACACACCCCCAACTACACTACACTGACATGATCATCAGTATGCTAAATACGTTAAGTAGAAGATTATGTACTGTTGAAAAGATACATGGTATAGTTTTTGCTTTTTTACAATAACTGAAGTTTTGCACATGGGGAGAAGAAGCCAAAATGGCAAAAAAATAAAGCAAGCCAGATTCATTCTGGGTGAAGCACATGTCAGTGGGGTTACAACATGGATTTTTTTGATCAGTTTTGTATTGAGCTTGCAGACATTTTCCACCAATGAAATACCACAGACCACAAGACTACTTAGGAGATTCAAAGTAAATTATGAGGAATTTAACAAAAAGTACTCCTTACTCTCTTTAAATATGAAATACGTATTCTAAAACAAATCAACCCGTTTCCCTCCATTCTGACATTTCAGAACATTATCTACATTATATCTGTCTTAAAAATCTATAATCATTCTTTTGCTATCACAGATCTTTCATTTGGTGAAAAAAGGTAACAGAAATTGGTTGACAGTGAAATTAGTCACATTTTAGACAATGACTAGTACTTAATGCCTGTGATTTACAAGCTTTAAGCAACATTCAAAAGAAGTCTAGAGCATAGTTGCCAGGGAAAACATAGTGGAAAATGAGTATTATGATAGCTTTGTCACTATAGTAAGAACTTTTCTGTTTTGGAACTAGGTATAATCACTTGACTGTGTAGGTCAAATTGCATCTGACTAATAAAAACATTAATTTCTCCAGTCAAAAGAAGTCATTGTAACTTTCCAATGCTCTTTCAACATCACACTGCTGATTTGTAAGCTGATTTTTCTTTTTCTCAAAGTGGGATTTTTTTTCCCCACAGTACCATGCAAACATTTTATTGAAGTTTCCACACAAGCAACTGAGCCCACAACTTCATAGTCCAAAGCCATCCAAGAAGAACCACAAGAACACTCAGTTAAAAAACAGAAACAAAATGTTCAATTCAGGAAGACAGACTGCATATTATTATTATTGTCGTTGTTGTTATTGTTAAATAAACAGTAATTAATGTTAACTTATTAAAAGATTCTTTTGAGCTACCACTTCAAAGACTGTTTCCTGAAATGCTGCAATCTGAAAAACGTTACTTACTGGCATAAGAAGTGTATAATGGATGCAGAATCCAGGTTCAGAAGGAAAATATTCATCAGACACAAATCTTATTCTGATCTGGTTTCCTTTGGAGATTTGTCTGCTTGGCACAGTACTGGAACCACACCAGCGCCCTAAAACAGTGCCATCACTAGGCTCTTCAACTTCTACAAAGTCATACCTGAACAGAAAAGAAAACAGAATGTTTATTTACTGACAAAAATTCTACAAGCTTCATGTTTGCACCAATAAATTGACTCTGCAGTTTGCAAATTTTTTTTTTAAATGCTAAAAGTATGCTGCCAAAGCCAGCTATTTTAAACTTAGCTCCCAAGGTGCTACTGACTTACACACACATAATAAAATAATGCAGTGAGGTTAAAAAAATAAAAGTAGAGTTAGCATTTTGAAGAGACCCATGTGTATGGTTTTGTTTGCTCCTTTTATGGAAAGCAAATACTACATGTGGGATAGAGCAGAATAAAGTCAGAGAAAAAAAAAGACTGCAATTGCTTAAGTGTGGCACAGTAATTCATACTGCAATATCATCTACCGATATACTGCATGCCGCCAGTGACAGTTCAGAGGCTTTTTGGTATGGAAAACTTGTTCTCCTGTAATACCAGTGGTGAATAAGTTCCTTAACCTAAAGGTTAAGGTGGTTTAGGGAAACTGGGAAGGAGCTTATGCATAATCCAATGAGACATTTGTTTAGCAAAGACTTAAACCTAACTGCGTGTCAGAAAGAACATGGTGTTTTAGTAATACTGACAAGTGAGATATGGATTGGGAACTTAGAGAATGAAACATATTAAGTTTGATTTAGTTTCATTGTTTTTAACATGTGGTCTGGGTATCCTGGGGATCTATGAACAACTTCAACTAGATCCATGAAAGCTAACTAAGAAACGCGAGTCAATCATCAGTAACCTTCAGTATGGCACAGAGAGGTCCTCATTTTCACTGGAAATGTTTAGGGGATTCCCAAGTCATAAAAACATTGAAAGCCACTGCTCTAGAAGGTTATGTCTGGTTTCAGTGCTTTAACCTGTTTCATGTCAGTTCCCCAGCTGTCCACTGACAGAATAAACACTAAGCATTTCAGCCAGATTTTCCCTGCTTCAGCTTGAACCCCCCAGAGCCCCAGTGGCAGCACAGACCAGTGGTTTGGGAAGAGGTGTGTGTGTGCTGGTTAAAGCAGGGTAAGCACTTGGGTGCTCACAGCCGCAAGTTCCCCAGCCACCTTGTTACTTTTAAACCACAATTTGTATCCTAACTACGAGTGTAACATACCTCTGAATGTGTGTTTGTTTCAAGGTTTCTGACATTTTTATGTTCTCTTGCATGTGCAGTCATACGCTAAATACATCTCACATAAATCTAAATTCAAAAATAGTGGAGTCCTTTTCAAGAGTACAAACAGTCCTACCTCTGATGATAGCAAATGGTCTTATTTTAAAAACATGCACACATAGTCTACCAAATATGCCAAAAAATATTTAATGTGAAAATTATTACCTCATAAACATTTTCTATTAAAGCTTTTTCTGGATCTTTTTTTCAGTAAATCTAATCTTTATAATGATTCCCAGTTTCCTAGTTAGACAGCAGGCAATAAATTCTTACATTGCATGTTTGTGCAAGACTGACTTGCACATTTATTATCTCCATTTAAAAGACCAGTATTTTTTCCACTTAATTAAAAATTAATGCAATGAATATGCTCATTAACTGTGCTCGAAATCCATTACTGCCATGTACCTCGGTTTTAAATCTTTGTTGAACTTATTATACTAATTACTTTAGCATTATCTTTTTTTTCCCCCTAACACAAACTAATTCCTTTAACAGATCCACCAGTGTTTTTACTTTATGATCAGGTATAAAACTTATTACAAAGGCAATGTGTACATTAATTGTACTAAGACCTCAGGGCTCAGCACATTTATCGAATTGATTTTGAGCACTGAGCTTATTTTCTTTTTAAGATCAGCTTATTTTCTAGATTTTTCTAGAATTTTTCTAAAGATAACCTTTTTAAAATTTTTTTTGTTAAGAATAGGAAATAATTATCTACTTTTCTGATTTTTAAAGAGTGAAATAAGTTAATATTTATTGGCTTAGGTTTAAGATGTTGGGGGGCGGGAATAGTGCTTCTACCTAACTTGCAGTACTTTTTATTGCACTCTTGTCTCCTGGTACACCTGAAGGCAAAGAGCAACTTGGATTCCACAGGTTAAATCCTAGACCCCTCAAATAAATGCTAATTAATTAGTCTATTAGTCAAGAGGTAAAATAGAGGAAAATAAGTATTCTGAAAAACAAATAAAATTCAGCTTGGATAATGACATTTTTCACCAGTAACTTTATTCCTGAAAGTTATCTAGGCTGAATGTGCTACAAGAGCCTACCAAAAGAATCTTCTGTCCAACTAAAATTTCCTGGATTGCACATCTGGACTGAAGTCTGAACTTGCTGAAAAAGTAACAAAAAGTGGTTCAGAAGCTTTAGCATTTATATGATTGTGCTATATAATTTTACAATGCTACAGGGCTAAGGAACAGCAGGAACAATAGTGTAGCCATGGGAAATTATTTCTTCATTAAGAGAAGCTTGCACTTCTAATGCAAGAAAACAAAGAAAAACAACTAAGAACTGAGAAGCCATTTTCCAACTACAATGGAATAAAAAATCTTAAAATGCATTCTTTTTCTATGCAATATGCAAAGAAGAAAACACAACCCTCTCTGACAATGACTAAAGAAACACAATGGTACTGTAATATTTTTCGAATATTATGAAGTAAAATTTCTGCCAAAGAGGCAGTCCAATCTCCTTTCCTGGGATGAAAGATGTTTTTGCCTTGATGGCATGATGTCTACAATGCCCTCCATTACACCTTTTGTAGAACAAATATTCCTCTCCCCTAAGGCCTAGATGCCTAGGAACATGGACTGAATTTGCAACATTACCAAAGACAATTTACTAGAAAGGAGCAAGGGAGGAATGTAAGCAACTCAAAGCTTCTGTGTCTTTCCAACCAGGAAATCTATTTTCCAAGGGTATGTTTCTCTCTCCTTTCTATATATTTTTTCTGTGGTTTGCACTGTCAGTTGCTAAACATCTTCTGACAGGCTGTTTACCTTGGCTTGCGGTTTCCTGACTTTTTTGTGGCTTTTCTCTGCCTCTGGAGTTCCAAAAATGTATTAATAAATGTAAGAAGCAAAATTCCCCAGGGTAAAACGCTTTGTCATATCACTGATGCCGGGTCTTTCTATCTATATACAGATGTGTGTTAGACAAAAATCTAGGAAATCCATTAAAACAGCTTGTGAAACATGAAATTTATTTTTCCTTCTTTTGATAGGAACCTGTTTCTTTTTTTTTTTTTTAAATCAAGAAATAAAATCTTTCTAACAATTCCTATCAAAATTTTTTACAGCATTCTTTGGAATGAGGTAATATTTCTATTCTAACTTGTTTTAAAGCACATAGAATTCCAAGGTTTTCTTGGTGTTGGCATAACACACCACACTGCAGACTCAAAACATTCGAGGTCCCCTGGCAGTTCACCAGAAAAGTTGTTGTTAAACAGCACTGAGATCATTTACGTTTGCACAGCTTCAATTTTGTAAACTAAAAACTGTCATCAGGAAAATATAATTTTGATATTTTTCTAATCAGACATCATCATTCTAAAGCAAATTTTACTCTCTATCTTCCATCTCTATATTGAAATAATTTTCATTTCTGCTGCTGAAATATTTATATCTCCTATGGACCAAAATTTTTGGTTTCCATCATTTGACTTAACTGCGCATTTATATAAACAGAACTGTAAGAGTACTGGTGACTCCTTACATACACTTCACCTTAAGAGGAGAAAATGCTCCTTCACATTAATATTTTGACCAGGTCAGGCAGTACAACCACCTATTGCACAAGTTTGCAAGCTTTGGAATACTCATTTAATTGATTCTATTGCCTTTCAAATGCACTGATTACACCATACTGCTTTGTATTTGTTGCCAGACAGAAACATATATATGAACCTCAGACTGGGAAAGATTAGCCCATTCAGTCCAGTCTCCCATTAAGTTCAGTAGATATGAAGTTCCTGAAATTGCAAACCACTAGCAGTGCACAGCAATAAAGTTTACTTAGGAATAATTTCACTTGCCATCTAGGCCGCAGAGAAAAAACCTCAGATGAAACAGAAAGCAAATTTCCTGGAGGTACAAAAGGGACATGGTACCTTGACTGAAATGGTGGCCCTGTAGCATCACCAGGCAAATACTCCACATCAGGCAAAAGTTCAACAAAAACATTTCTGCTCAACATTATCCAACATATTTAACCAGGACTACTTTGAGCGATAATAAAGTCAAGATACTGGAAGAAAATATTTTTTCAAAAACTAGCCAATATAAAATCTTAAATATTTAAAATATTCCCTCCACGTTTTGTCTTTCCAATACAAATTTCTGAACAGTTATCCAGAGTCCTCTGACTCCAGTTCCTGAGGCTCACAATACGGGCAATTTACCCGCAGCACACATCCTCTTCAGGAAGATTTGGCAGAGCCTTCTGCTGTAAGAGGAAACTCCTTTGGATATTGTTACAGATCACCCAATAATCGAGAAAAGAGTTACATTCTACCTTTTCTGTCATGTTTGATGTCTTAACATATAAACAGAAAAAATGATGGAACAGCAGTGATTTGACATTAAATAAATTTCTGTAATAGTTTCTGTATTTGCTGGTCTTACACGCACTATGTCGTAACAGTCACTGGAAAGAAACAGCAAACCCAGATATAGTCCAAATAAATAACTGATGAAGTCAGGTTTTTGTACTCAGAAAATGATGTTTAATTATACACAAACATCACTTCCAGCAGCAGACATCACTTACAGCCAATAGAGCAAATAAGCATAAAACCCCCAAGTATCCTGCCATGTCTACATTTTCCATGAAATAAAGATACTCAAGATATAAACAGAGAACTTTTCTAACTGCCATTCTCCAAATATGGATTGTAGTTTCTACGCCAACCCACTTTGAATATCTCTATTTTAGAATATGCAGTACCATACATTAGGAATTGCCTTATGGAAACACAAATTCATTCACAAATGTTTGATGGTTGCCATGGTTCTCTCTACTTAATCTTTCCTCATACTGATTTGTAACAGCCCGAGGCTTCTAACACAACCACACAACTCTATTTCTATCTTGTTATTTAGGATACATGAAAAAAAAATTTTAATCCTCAGACTTCAATTCTCTTCCCCTTCATTCACTATAAGCCACTCAGCTCATAAATATACACTTACGAAACTGCAAGTGAAAGGTAAAATAAGACAGAGTTCAAATTCACAAATTCTACTCATCAAACATTTGAACACTTTCCATGAAAAGGATGCACTGGTTGTTAGATTTGGACAAATTAACTGTTGCATTACCACTTTCCAGTCTATCGGAAAACATGTTTCCGTTTTCTGTGGATCTACTGAAAAGTGAAGGTATCATGTGAAGCTGAGACACACACATTTTGCAAAGCAGCTTTTGTTCCATGGTGAACTAGAGTGAAAACACTGCATGGAAAAATAAGAAACTGAAAGAAACCTGTCTCTTCACACTTCTCCCCAAACCCCTTGTTTACTTCAGTGCCATTTGATAAACTGCACTGTCCATGAAACATACCCTTTCACTGATGACTAGGAAATTGGCACACGAACACCTCTGGGAAATCAATAATCATGACTGGTGTCTAGGTCCACTGATAAGCACTTAAGTATCTCCATCTTAAGCATATGAATATGCCATAGCTCTGAATATAACATCTGTCTTGTAGGGAAGAAGGGACATTAACTTTTCCAGATTAAGAAATTCTAAATCAGACACATTGGTAAACATACTTGAGGCTCTAAACCAAAACAATTCTATATTCAGACAGCAAGGCTGCAATTATTTAAGCATATATTAAATTACTAATTTGGATTAAACAAGTATTCAGAGCACAGAACAAGAAATCAGTCCTAGATATCCTCTGCTATGAACTAATTTATACTGGCATAACTTCTATTGATACATCATTTCAAGCATTTAAATTAGAATTTTATAGAAAGATACATTGTAATCCTGCAGATCAGAAGTGGAAAAAAGAAATAAGATGGTTTCCCAAACTACTCCTTTTAAAAGACCAATTGTCAAATTTCTTAGAAGATACCTATACTTATCACCTTTGTACCACAGACTGACAGTATTCCTAATGCCACTAGAATAAGAAATATATTTAGCTTTTTTTAAACAAGGATTAAATTTGGTCCAAATGTTATAGCATTAAGTGAGATAAACAAATCAAAAAAGCACATGAAATTTCATACCATCATTACTATGTATCAAAGACAAAGATGAATTTGGGAGAATTGGAGAGCTTGGAAAAATGTACTAACAAGTATGAATCAGCCCACGAATGCTGCTCCAGTCCATGTACTTACCTTGGCCTTCATCTTAAAATACAAAGGATGAAATTGTGTGGAGATGAAAGCTCCAGGAGTTTCCATTGCTCACAGTTACTAATGCTACAACTTGCCTTATTCTTATCCCTTTTACAGATTCTCCTGTAGCCATATAAAATACAGTGAATAAAAAAGATTTTCCACAAAATTAGAAGTTACTTGGAAAGGCTATTTTTCAAGGACTAGAAAATGGGTAACATCTATGTGTTTCACCTCTGATTTGCCTACTACTGATTTGCCTCTGACTGCTTGTGTGGACCAGAGTTTTCTTTAGTATTCTGCACATGTTAAAAATTTAAATACTCATACATGTAACAAAAATGGTATAGGAATATATAAGAATATTCTTACTCTTCTTTGCAGTAGTACTTCTATTGTTTGTCATCCTCTGCCCTGAAAAGTATTACCTATACATTTATTACTATGGACTTACAATACAACACTAAGTGGAAATGACCATGAGAGTCCAAGGTCCTGCTGCGCTGGACACTATACTCGCCAAAGAAATTTTGCATTCATAAAGATGCAGCCGCTGCCTGTTCACAGACAATGAATCTGTTCAGTAAGTATCCTACACTTACAGTACTACACATTCCAGATTTTGTAGAACTAAATGCCTTATCAACTGTTTTCCAGTACTCCTCTGTAAATTCTGGTGTATTTTAACTCAAGAATTACAGCGATCATAATAAATCACATGTTCTTACTGTACAGATCAACATTTTGTAGAAAAACAAAAACATTAGATTTCACATTAACAGCCAAGGCTGTAAAGCATTCTTTCTAACCCACTATAAAATTTTTTCCTCTGCTCATACTGTTCACAGTGGTCAATGTATCTGTTTCAGCTTCTGTGAATCCAGATTCATAATTTTTACCATTGTTATTCGAGCGGTATTTGAAATAATTATTCTTAGTATCTCAATATTATTAGTATCCCAAATTGTAATTTCTTCTTTATGTACACTCCTGGATATTCCAGGATATAAATCCTGGAATGTAGCAATGGCTCCAGTCAATGATGTGAAAACTACTGGCTAAGCAATTTCCTAACACTATTCAAATGCATATGGAGGTGGCAAAAAATTGTAAGAGGCATAAGGAACATTTTGAACAATATGAAGATTCACTCAGGGCAGTGCAGGCAGCACCCCTTCCCCTAAAGCACTCTCTGATGTTACATCATCATTACATACCTAGTCAAGTGCCCCATTTTCCCTTTCCTTCCCTCCATCCTACTTCAGTGGAGGCTCTGTCCATGTTTATTTAAATGAAAACACCTTTATTTTTTACCTCAGTGATACAATAATATGTGATCTCTTGGAAGCTACACTAGCACACAGGATTTACCAGCTGTCATGAAGTCCAATATTCTGCTTCAGAAAAGGCTAATAATTGCTATTTGAACAGAAAGTGAAAAATCCCTATAATGTAACTGAGCAGTAATATAACACTGCATGAGGCAGAAAAAAAATGTGTTCCCAACCCTAGCAGGAGATCAGTTTTCACCTAAGGAAGGTAAGAAGTTTCCTCTCACTTTGGTTTAATTAGTTATAAATTGACAGTCATGAAGTTATGCAAATCTATTTTTAATCCAGACACAGCATATGAATCAAAGGCTAATTTGAAGAGATACTCTTAATAATTTGTGCTAGCTTACTGGTCTCCCCCTTCACATGGTGCTGTAAGAGAAGGAGATGATCTATTTATTTTACCTTATAAAACCCCTAGACACTCCCACATGACCATTTACCCTTTTTTATAATAATGAATCTTCCTTTTGCAGTTTCTCATTCACATGCATCTTCTCAGATTCCTGATGATCAGCTGAGAACAGATTAATGTAAATTGCATTACAGTTCATTTCTACTTTATCCTAATGGAGCAGCAAGACAGGACTGTTACTGATGTATCTGACTGACAATATTTGCTGGTAATGCTGTCTAACTACAATTGCCTGTGAGCAACATACTTTGTCAAAAAGTTGATGACACACTTAAAGAAGCAACTGCAGCATCTAGCAACGGGCAGAGAAGAAAGCAAGAGGACAACAGGAGAAAGATGAAAAAGGAAATCTGTGTAACAGTTGAAGAAACACAGTGTCCATCTAGGAAGAGGACAGTTGGAATGTCTGCTATTCTTGTTTAATATTGCTTATATACCTGATGGTGACTATCATCTTAACTCTACTTAGACTTTCAGTAATCAGAAAACATCAGGAAGGGAGCTGTACTGGGTCTATTCGAGCCTCAGCAGCTTTAGCAGTGCTAGAAGATAACACTCCACTGTTTTGACTGCTGTGAGGGAGAGGCAGAGGGGACACGAGCAGGTCAGGTGACCCAGACTGACCAAAGGGATATTCCAGACCATATGACATCAACTCAGATATAAAAGAACAGCAGGGGTGGGGGCACGGGGTTGTCTCCGATGGCTGCCTGCTGAAGGGACAACCAACGCGTAGGGCCCTGCTTCTCAGGACGCGACCTGACCTTCGTTGAATGGGAAGTAGAGATTAGATCTGCCTTCTCTTTGCTTCTTGCGCACGCAAATCTTTTCTTTGCTTGTATTAAACTGCCTGATCTTAACACCCACGATTTTGTCATCTTATTGGTAAGGGGCGAGAGACTGTCCGGGTACTTGGCACCAAGTCAGGGTCAACCTGTCACAGTCATTTTTGGCGCCCAACGTGGGGCAAGATAAAGGCAGTTTTATATATAGATATATATATACATACAGT
>WEIV01030222.1:20354-77297 GCA_013390005.1 Calyptomena viridis
CTTCTTGCGCGCGCAAATCTTTTCTTTGCTTGTATTAAACTGCCTGATCTTAACACCCACGATTTTGTCATCTTATTGGTAAGGGGCGAGAGACTGTCCGGGTACTTGGCACCAAGTCAGGGTCAACCTGTCACAGGAGCGTATGCTATGTTTAAACTGTCATACTTAGACACTACATGGGGTAACTTTAGATTACGTTCCTGGACCTGCCTCTGCAGCTTGCACTTCTCTTGACATCAGGACTTAAATGACCCACACCAGAAACTACTGTAGTTTCTGAGCTCAGGTGGTGAGGGCACACAGTACGTTCTTCTGCATCCACAAAGTAGACATTTACTTCTATATTTTAATAATTGGTAGTGTGGGAGCAGGGAAACTCCATCAATAACCGTTCCCAGAGCACCCTAGACAGAAGCAATACTTAGCAGCTCCACACTCACATTCAAAGAAAACTTCAGTCTCCACCATTAGAAACACAGCCAACTATGGTAACATGAAACAATTTTAGAAGTAATAAATTAGCATTAGGATGATTTACAAAAATATTTTGATACTGGAGACACAGTTCACTTTATTCAAATAGCTTGCTTGAGATTGAGAGGACCAGGAAGGAATTTTAAGGAGCCTAAAATGTTTTTTAAGTCAATGACTGTAGTCTCTGGTGTGAAAAAGGAGTAAGGGATTATGTCAACTGCCCACTCATCAGCAATCACTCTCTTAACTCTCATCTGAGCTGTGAAAATAGGTTTCAAGTTACTTGCAAAATAATATCTATTATAATGTCCTCTAGCAACAGTAGATACCAAAACTGAATGCTGGATTTACTGTAAAGGAAGAAAAAGTGAGTGGACAAGAATTCAGTCTCTAAGTTTGTGCAGCATGTCCTCCCGACCACATCATCTATGATATGCTGTTCTCCCATTCCACTCAGAGAAGCATCTCCTCCACCTTCCCTTTCTTACATTGCATTCTGATTTGCTTAGAGAATACAATTTTGCAGCTATAAGCCCTTTTTGTGAAACAGAGTTTACCCTTTCTGAAGCTTAAGAAATGTGTGTTACAAAGTAGTCTTAGTTATAATCATACCGCTTTTTGGTTTTTACCAATTTGGTTTTACCTTCTTTTATTGCCTGTGATATCTGCTTTGTCACATTTACAAAACTCTTATCATGAAAATGGTATTAAGCAACTTTTAACAAGCAGTAGAGAACCCAAAAAAATATGTATACTTCTGGATACAGTACACACCTCTACCACAGCATGAACAGTGGACAGTAGCTAAACCAACACGATGGGATCAGCTGAAAGATGAGTTACTGTTTGAATTACTAAAACAATAAATAAAAAAAAACCCCAAAACCAAACCAAACCAACAAAACGCAAACAACAAAACAACAAAAACCCCACCATAATTTTGTTCATTGAAATCAGAATAGAAAAGAAACAGAGCCATATATTTCTTTGGGTGCAAAAAACCCCACTCATTTTTTCTTCAAAACATTAAGCAGGAAGCATAAATCTATTGGATTATTTTGTATTCATCAAATTGAAATAATATTGCTATATATATTGTAGATTGTCATATATATATATATGAAAGATATAACCTTTATAGTATCAAACTATTTTCTTTGTGTATAAAAGAACAATTTTTAGATAATCAAAAGTCTAGTCCTTAATCAATCTAACTACTTAAAAACTTTGATCCCCATACCACTCCCCCATCCTCCACTTCAATCTATTCAGACCTCTCTTGTACTGGTATGACTTTTCAGTTGTCTTGTAAATGGATTGATCAATTAAAAATCAAAATCAAAAAAAAAAAAAAAAAAACACACCAAAAACATCAGAAGAAATTACTCCACCAGCTGCTTTAACACAAGTATCATGGCATTTTCTACACACCACTCCTAAAATGCCACCTTCGTGCCACTGATACAAAGGACTTCAGATTAAATCAGCTATTTCATATTTATTCCTTCCTATAAGTATTTCAATTAAACTAAGGTACTCGAATGCTAGAACTCATTCCAACCATATGAACTATATGTCCCCCTTTCAGACTTCAAATAAAAATGATTAACAAGTAATTTGTGTGTTGGGAAAGAAATAAATATTGTGTATTAAGGAATCAGAGTTCATAAGCTTTTTATAATCCCATATATTAATGAATAGTTCCTTTTTAAATAGATCTGAGTTACAGAACAGAGCCATAATTTTAACTTTAGTTACAGTTTCAGTTTGCCAAAGAAGTTACAGCCAACTATGAGACATTTTAGTACCATTGATATGTAGAGTCACCCAAACAGAGCCTAGCCCACTCATATGTGTAGCATCTCATAAAAAAACAGGTGGCTAAAATTGAACACACTGAAATTCTAAGGTAATAGCTGTAACAAAAGAGTTTTAAGGATTAAACTTAGTACAACATTCATCTCTGCTTTCAAGATTCTGTGGGTTTTATTTCTGAATGTTTGGGAGGTTTTTTTCCAACTTGAAGCCCTAGCATTGTTGAGGACTTACTGTTTTCTGAATTTTCAAATAAAGGTGGCAGCAGCAACTTCTTCATCTTCAGAAGTGTGTGGGCAAGCAGTAAAAATCCCAGCAGCCCAGCTACTTAGCAACCTGAGTCATCATGAATGTTGTCTGCACCAATTCCGCTTTAAATAGAGAGTTCATGTAAGGGTCTTTCTCCAGTTATTCAGAGCCAACTTGAAGTTTGTACTTACCCAAGAGATAACTTCACCCTCTGCAATCACAGTCCATGAGAATCATTTAACACTGTCTGATAGTAAAGACAGCCCATCAATTGTGTCCAGAAAACAATTTTTTTGGGGGAACTAGACCTTGTTGCCCCCAAAAGCCCCAGAATTAGTACTTATTTTACTTGAGAAGTTATATTTCTTCCACGAATCTATGCTTTATATTGGTATGTTCTTCTGACATATAGAAATGCTGACTCAAGACTAAACAAAAAAAAATATTTTTTTCTTCACTGGGGGCAGGGTGTGAGGTGGAATTTCTTCTGTTTAGATGAAAATGATGCTGACATTATCCTTTCATGCATGCACTTTGGTGATGTTGTAAGGTGCTTCCACAACAAGGAGCCAAAGAGAAGCAAAATATCTGTACTCTTTTTTTACTGAACCATTAGAAAGTCAGTTTTGCACCCATATTTTATTCCACATACTAGATGTACAGGTTTGTAGTCATTACAAGAAAGGAAGCTCCATGTGACACAAGCTACTCATGTCTTATACAACACAGAAAGGTTTCTTTGGAAAACTATGCCACAAAAATTTTAGTCTTTTTATTGTGTTTACCATAACTTATCACTGCATAATTTATGTTAAAAAAAAAAAAACTGCTAAGAAAATATTTTCCTTCCTCAGTCACAGACTAAAGATGGTGTCCTGTGTGTTTCCTCTTTAACACACTTGTTTCAGTCTTGTCAGACTGAGCCAAATCTTTTATTTTTTTAACTCTTAACAACACTTTCCTAACAATACTTTCCTTAGGAATGCATATGACTGTTGAAGCAGTCTGGATTACAGTTTCTACCAGAGAACCTTGATGTTCTGTGAATGGAAGACACAAGCTCAGTCACAACAGATCTGAAGTGAAGGCAAGTAGCTTACAGAAACACTATAAAAAAGGGAGGTAGTGAATTTAATGCATATGGCTCTGAATAGTAAAGCATCATCCTAAGAACGCTCAGAGTAAGAACATTCCTGGTATTAAAAGTTAAGTATTGAATTTGACGTCAAGAGATAAAAAAAGGCATAGATTTTACCCTAAGTTAGCACTGATGGTTCCTTCACCTTAACTAATTTTCTGCAGGCAAAAGTTCTACATAGTACACATATCCAGTACACAAGCTTTTAAAATTCTTTCAAAACATTATAGACTAATGCTTCACTTATACAGATAAATGAACGAGTTCATATCTGCTGCTTCTAAAAAACTCTCTCCCCAAAAAAACCTCAAACAAAAAACCATACACAACAGACTACAGCTGTTAAAAATTCAAATTATTAGAGGATTAAGAGTTGAAAATTAGTGTAGCTATCCTAATATCAATACAATGATAAAATAGCATTTATTATTCAACTATCAGTTAGTTCCACGTTCTTTTACTCACATATTTTATCCTTATCATCTTATCTACAGTAATTGCACTTTGGATTTGTGACACATTTCTGTGTTTTATAATATATAATAAAATCGAACAGACTGTAATCATCTGATGGTTAGAAAGAACAGCTGCAACCACTACTAACATGAACAACTAGAGCCACTCCACACTTGGGGAGGGAGCAACTTTGACACATGCTACTAATATGTGAAAGATTTTTTTCTTTTCCTTTCCTATTGCAGTCTTTCATTGTAATGCTACAATGCAGAACCTACTCACAACATCAGACTTCCTCCTTTTAAGGCCAAATGTGGCATCCATATTCTTCCTGGAAGAAAGCTAAATCTCTGTTTTCCTGTCACAGAGGAGTTAATCATAAACCTGTTATGAACTTCATGTTCTCAGCTACAGAAAGCAACAAATTTGAACAGCAAACAATAGCTGAGCAAAAACCAGCTCCTGGTCAAAAAGTCATGGTACATCCCTGATGACAGGGGCTGACTGGCACAGAAGTCTAATAGTTTTATGATTAAAAAGCATTGAGGAACTAGAAATATGAAAACAATGACCTATCATAGCAGTAGATGAAAAACCACATTTTTATTCCATCAGAAAGGGCGAACATACACAATCCAAATCCACAAAGCCTCTGTTTGCTAGAAATTCACTGAAACTTCTATAATGTGAACAATACTGCACAAAACATACTGGAGTGGCATCCTCCTTTTTTATTTCTTTGGTTTTCTGCAGGATTTTTTGTTCATAACCTTTTCTTTTGCAAGTCACAAATGAAATCAAATGAAGTGTATGAGACTGAAAATACTGGAATAATGCAGAGATTTCTATTTCCATACTATCAACCAAATAACCTAAAGGTCTTCTAGATATATGCATGGATATTGTTTCTACGAAAACTGGAGTTTGTGTTTACTTTGGAAAGGATACAGTGGGATTTTTAACATTTTATCCAGAGAAAGGAACAAGTGCAGATGAAATAGAAATGTTGTTAAAAAAATTGATAGCTGTTTTTTAAGGAATGTAGAGATGATCTGCATAAATTTCAAACACATCACAACTGTAAAACCAGAATAAAAATCACCTGGAGAAATACAGGCAAAATATCAGAATTTTTTTCTAAAAACCTTATAATTTAAACCTTGCTTCTAAAGCATACAGAACGCAACAATCATGCTTAAGACTGGAGAGAATTAGCACAACATGCACATTAATGCTCTTCCAGGTGAGGCTGGGTCAGGATGACTGGTCCTGAACACAGAATTTGTTGTAATGCACATTAGTAAATACTGTAGGTTGAATTGCGAGTAAAAACAGAGTGAAAAAAAAACATCAGGATCCCTTCTGATTCCCATTCAGGAAAAAATCTGATGTGGAGTCTAGACAGGTACCTTCAATATATCTGTAAAATGTGATATTTGTTCTAGATGAAAAGACTTAACTGAATAGCATGAAATGTCAGAACTGACTTTGGAGAAATCCAAGTGTGGAGGTCAGCCACATACAGGGAAAAACTTTTCGTAGCTTCAGGATACATCTAGGATATTTTTATTCACTGTGGCATATGGGCCACATTTCTCCTGAGCATGAGCAGAAGTGTTGCTCTGACTGGTTATGACCTTGTCCCCCTTGGTTGGACAGGGAAGAACTTGATCCCCAGGTCATTGGACAGCTAATGTAAACAATATACTCTGATATATATAAGCTTTAACTGCGTAGGAAGAAAGGCAGACATGTTGCAGAGGCAGACATGTTGCAGACTCCTTGAGGAGCAGCCCCTCTGTCTGGTGTGGAACATCTGGCCAGGTAGAGAGACATCTGCCCAGGCCCACCAGACACACATTGTCTGGAGGGCATGGATGCTTAGTGAGTCTGCTAGGTAGGTAAGAAATGCTTTGCCAATGCTTAGATGCTTAAGCTTTCTATGCATAGAAATTAGTGCTCTAACAGATAAATAAATCCTTTGAGAAAACTTCATGGAGTCATCCTTCTCGTCATTATGCCTCACGGACCCAGCACCTACAATTCACCACTACCATTCTATTTCTATTATAGAACTATGTTAAACCAAAAAACCTTTATATAGATGAACATGCTTTATTTTTCTCCAATGTATGAGCAACATTTGAATTACAGTGAGATTTAAAAACTGCTAATTATCTTAAACCTATATACTCCAGCAAATTCTCTCATCGGCCCTGTGAACTACAATGCAGAGCACTACAGCCTACAATGATGATGGAGAAAGCTCTGGCATTACCCAGAATAAGAAGTTTAAGAAACAGGTAGAGAAACCGAAAACTGTGACAACGACCACTGTAGGTAACTCATGAGGTTGTCTCACACACTATAGAAGGGAGAGAAAGAGATCCTGACGCACAATGTACACTGTTGTATAGAAAGTCTAATGTTACCAGGCTGCAGATTTTACCTAATTTCAGTAATAGGTCAGAACTAAAGGTACAGTCTTATAAAAGATCTAATTTTGTGTGATAATTCATTCTGTCCTTTGTCATACACACTTGCCTTTGGAGAAACTGTTGAGTATTCCACATCAACAATACTGACTTGTGTGTTTCAAGATGGCAGAAACACGGTGAAGTAATAAATAGTATGGGATCCAGTCAATAAAAAAACCTTAGTTTTTCTATAGAAAGTACTAGAAAAAAGATCAATTTTATTAGGAACATAAAGAGGTAAGAAATGCAAGACATACCCTATTAAAAGCTATTACTCTGATAATTAGTAACTTACTTGACCTATGTAGAATTATTTTACATATTTAATCTGAGTGTTTTAGTTTTTTCCTCAACTTTTTAATTATTTATATTCCCTTCACATCAAACAAGATACACTTTCTCTTCCTTTACTGAGCTTGTTACTGAATGTAAAGTTCAGAGAAATCCTAACTTTTTCCTTCTTGTTAAAATCAACAATATATCTCATTTTCAGAGGGTCGTATGTTCCAAGACAAAAGGCCCAATATTTCCTCAGAAGTGCACATACCAGGAACTGCATTCACACAACCTCCTGGTATCCCTGCACAAATATGAGCGTGACAAGATTACAACCAAGTGAAAATTATGAGTGACCTATTACTGTTTCTTAATTTGTCAGTACTTTTGTATTCAGGACATTGTTTACTTAAATGTACTCCAATTAAAATACTATTCTATTTACAGTATTATAAAATATTTTAACTTATCTTACTTTTCTTTTTGCAAGTGGACGAATGAGTCACCCTACCTGGATTTTCTTTCACTTGCCACTTCACTCTGCCATATGCAAAGAAAAGAAAAAGCAAGCTAAGTTTTCATTTAAAGAAAAGAATTGTTGTGCAAAGGGAGTGCACTCATCTGAGCAAACATATGTTTATAGTACTTAGTATTTTAATTCTATTTGACATGCCCATAATTACTCCCTTCAGAATTATAAAAAAGATATTTATCCATCTGTTATAAACTTCTGCTCCCAAATTAAGGATAAGTGCAAAAGTAACCACTAAAAATTCAAATTTTTTTAATCAAAAGTTGATACAAGATATAAAAACAATGGAATATCAGTTAATTATCAAAACTGAAAGCAAGAATCAAATCAAATGTGTACATGAGGTACACAAAAAATAAAACTCAGAAAAACAAAACAAACAAAAAAAATTTCTTTGAAAGAAAATTGTTGTGTGAAGTACCTCTCCAGGAACACACCAAAGGAGAATATGCCATTCAAATGACTTATTTTATCCATTGCTTAATTTACTGAAGAGTTCAGACAATGTACCACTATTCACACATCAGGATTTTTCAAAATGTGTTGCTGTGATGGCAGACAGATACAGGACACAAGTTTAGGATCTCCCCCTTCCACTCGCCCACAGGAAGCATACACACCATCAGCCCCTACTGCCTCACAAAATACCCAAAACATTACCAACCAGATGGCTTGGTTCAGAACTACATCCATCCTGGTGCCTGTTATGGCATGGTTGTTTCTCTTTAAAACGACAAAGCCTTCAGCTGAGAACCATGGAAGGAAACAGAGATTTCCACAGGTATTACTAAAACCTGTGCCAGTGATTGGGCAGTCAGGTACTTAGTGAAGTCAGAGAATAAACAATACCACTGAAGAATGTCAGCCAATGCAATACTGTAAGTGCTGTTTTTCATAGAAAACAGAGAACTTGACTATTCAAGGCTATTAAAATATTGTGGAGTAGTATGTGGGGAGATCTTGAATAGGGATTAACTACTTTGAATTCCACTTCAGGTAACCTGCATACCCAAGTTTTCTCTGTAAAAACTAGACATTCATCATTCTAAAATTCTGTCAAGAATTTTTCCCCACATATCAAAATTTCTACTTGAGACAGAAATTAAGTATGTCACATTTTTTTATCATAATATATCTATGGCCTAGATATTGAATGCAGAAGTAAAAATGGGGGCACCCTAGAGCTTTCAAGCATAAAAACCTTCTCTATATCTGCAAAAGAAAATCAAACTAATACTTTAAAAGATGTATTTTATAAATATATTGACACGCACATGTCACATATTCGCAAAACTCAAGCAATACTTTTTTTCATTCCCCAACACCTCTTTTCATATTTTCCTAAGTTAAAGGGAAAGTAACTTACTTGCAAATGTCATCTTCAGGGTCCTCAAGCCCAAATCTTTCATCAAAAGTAAGCTGTATCCATACATTTTCATCTAGTGCTACTAATCTCCACACTAGTACAGTATTGCGTGGGTATGTGTGTGGAAACTTGGGGCTGTGAATACTTCCGTTAGTAGTCACAGTAATTATCTTCTCATTGTGAGGATCTTGTACACCTATAGTAAAGACAGAAAACAGATGCATTAATACTCATTCCTTCTCTTTTTCCCAAAGTGTTTGTATAGAATGCACAGATAAAGACACTTCTGTTTTGTTTGCTTTTCTTCATCTTGCAAGAATTTCTGCTTGGAAAGCCCATACAGTAACAACAACCCAAAAGTGATAAGTATTACTTTGCTGGCAAAAAGTTATTCAAACCCAAGTCTCAACTGCTGTTCAGAAAGCAGAACAGAAGTTCAAGTGGAAATAAGAGAAACGTGACTGCAAACACTTGACTGCAAATCTGGACTCCTCATGTCTACCAGCCCAAGGGCTACATCATGTAGCCTGCTGATGGTTTCAGTTCTGTATTACTGTAGATTGCACAGAGATCACACAACAGTACAGGGCAAGGTCTGCTCACACCTACCACAAAAAATTTGTCTCTTGTTAATGGAGACTGTCCTACATTTATTGTGTCAAGTGATAAGGACTTTGATGACTGCCTCCTTCCTGAGGGCTGTATCAGAGCAAAGTTGTCCCCATACAGGAATGAAAATGGGATATATGCGAGAAACTTCAAAAAGTCACCAGGTTTAAGAAATTGGGCATTTACAGACAAGCCTCAATCAAGGGCATTCCTCAAAATAGTTTGCAGCACTGTTAGATTAAATATATGTAAAATTAAATGAACGTTTCACATTATGTCAGGAAATTAATTTATAGTAATTTATAATAAGGCAACATCATTTGATTTTTAAAGCCCACAGTAACACTGAAACTACTGAAAGACCTCTTCAGGTTATGACTTCATAACTGTGAGGAGTTACCAAAAGGAAAGGACTCATTTGTTGAGCAGCAGTCATGCCTGTCAGAGCCACAACAATTCCTTTCACAGTAACCCAAGAAACCTCACTCTCAAATGCCTGATATTCACAGGAATTCATATTCATGGAATCAACTCATATTGCGTATTTAGCTGCAAAAAGAAAAGGTACTGACCTAATCTGCATACACTTTAACATTATGACATACAATGATGAGATCTCTAAACTACAAAATTTATTTCATAAGCACATGGAATGAAAACCACCTCTTTATGCTACAGCACATGATTTTATTATCATTGGCTTTTCCTAAAAATCTGTATACACAGTCAGGTTGATATTTCAGTCAGTAAATTACAGGAATTCTCAGAATTATTTATTAATAATTTTTGTAACAAAATAAGGTTGTAGTTTTGTATTGAGAGTTCATATTATTTTGTTTTCACCTATTCATTGTCTTTTTCAGTTAGACAGTTTCTTATTTTTCTGATTTTTTCTTAATAATGAGAAACATTATTATAATGAGGAATGTTCCTTATGAGGAACATTCATTTGAAGATATAAAACGCATACATAATTCAGTTTACTATAAGAATACACACTGCAATTTTACCTTATTATAAGTCCATATAAAGGTCAACATCTAAATGAATATAGTGCCAGAAAAGAAGGCCATAGAAAGTGCATTGCTATTTTAAAAGAATTAATCTATACTCAAATATAATTTAAAGTCTGACAGACTTTTGCCTTCTATTCCTTTGGACTTGTGCCTTCTATTTGTGGTATGAAACTGGTAAATTTTAAGTAGAATGGCTGCTTATACCAAACTGATGGAGTGTGGTCTTGCCAGCATCCACGCACACTTGCAGAGGACTAACTGCAGTAAGAGAGGACAGTGTGCAATAATAAGAAAAAAGCCACAAACCCACGCTTTCTAATTTAGATACTTCACTGGGTTTTTGTTAGCTGAGTCACAAAAATTTTTCTATAACTTACAGTCTGTCAGCTGAGAGCTGCATGCTAAACATAGGAGCCAACAACAATAAAAATTACTTTCTCAGAGATAAGTACACCAGAGTGCTATTTCCAAAGTATTTGAAGGACCACCATTTCAGACAAACATGTAAAAGCACAGTTTCTAATGACACTATATTCAGTGGTCTGTTTTGTCTTTAAAAGCACAAACAGGATTACGAAGCAGGATATATTTCACAACATATTACAAAGTGTTTTCTTTTGCATCAAGACATTGCTAACAACAGCACTGCAAGTAAAGATTGTAAATATTCTGGGCATATCAAATGAGAAGTCAATAGAAAGGGGCAAGGGAATGAAAAGACATGACAATTTACTTAACAGAAATTACTGGCATCTCTAGTACCTTCAAGCTCCTCCATTTCTAATGGAGAAATATCTATTTACTTTAGCACACAACAGTGTTACATGAACATATCAAATTCCCACACACACCACTTGCTCCATTTCAAATATTTGCTCTTGCACAGTGGAATTTTGTCTCTTACAAAAGAATTATTTTGTATGACTACAAAGACAAGTAATTGCTGTCACTGGAGAATGAAGCTTATTTCTCTTCAGATAAACTGCAACATTCCTTTTTATCTGTTCCTCATAAATTGTACCAGTGTACCTCAAAAAGCTAGCCTTGTTCTACTGAGTTTGTGCATGTTCTGAAAGTATTTTTTGAGTAGACTATGTGAAAAGCACAGCTACCTGAACACAGCTGAGACTACAGTATCTGTTCTCTGTGGAACAACTTCGCAATTCCTGGCTTTATTTTAGGTATAAATCAGTCCAAGTTACACTTAAAAGGGAGTAACAAGCTCACTCAGATTTACAGTAGTCAGCTATAAAACTCCAAAGCTATATACATAGCTGCTGTGATCTGTCTGCCTTTCTATTAACAACCATCCTCCTCACCCTCACCCTGACCCACCACTGCAAAAAAAAAAAAAAAGAATATTAATACTGTACAAACAGCATTGAATAACCCTGAAGCATCAGTCTGGGCAAGGACTGAGGTAGACAAGGCAGCATTTTGGCCAAAAACAACACTACCACACAAAGGAAATGAGGACAGACAAGGATCAAAACAATAGATTTACATCTTCAGTAAAAAGTTTCATCAGAAGATGGCCAACTGAGATCATTCAGAAGAAAGTCCTTGAAACAAGCCAAACTAGATGGGAGAAATCCCTGAGTTGACCCAGGGATATGACATGGCTACACTTATTAGAAAAGGACAGCACACACTTAACATAGCCTGAAGTTGAAGAATGAGTCAGCCCAGTCGTCTTTGATGTGGTACAAGATGCTATCACCAGATTTATATATCTATCAATGCAAAAAGTCTGCCCTTGAAAATAACAAGATTCCAGGCATTCTGAAAGCACGACAGTGCCTAACCCTTTTACCGATGTGGTAATATAGATGAAAAACCACAGTATCACCAAATAGATCAGCAGATGCCACTGTAAACTGAAATTAAACCCACCGACTAGACAAGCTCATTCCTGCCTACTTCAAAGTAGGTCTCTTTCCCCATGGGCACAACACATTTTACAAAGATCAGCGCCGACACTTTTTAAATATAGCAAATACCTATTTCTTAGAACACTGTAAATTCTGCATTTTAGCAAGGGTCATGTGCAAAACTCAGACAAATCACATACATTTGAGGAGACAAACAAGGAGCTGCAGAAGAAAAGAGGAGCACCATGGGTGGAGTAATGGTCTTAGCACTGATTCACTTAAAAGGTCACACAGTACTGGTAAAATTAATTTTTAAATCCTTTTGCTAAGCCTACACTAATTTCGCAACAGATGAGAGTACCACTAATCACGCACTGTTAATATATTATTTGGTTAATTTAACTCTATAGCTTTAAATTATGAAAAACAACTTTTAGGCCTTCAGAAACAGATTAGCCCATGTGTGTCTACATCACTGCTTAAGAAAAAATAGAGCCAAATTCAAACATAAGTCTGAACTCCAAATACTTACCAATTAACATTAGAGATTTTTCAGATATACAGTAATGTTGCAATTTGTGAGTTTTCTGCTTTGACAGTAACTAGCTGTTCATTACCACAGAACTTCAGGGGAAGCAGTGTTTTTTAGTTAAAGTAATTGAAAAGATGTCCTGACAGCATTCCCATATAATTTTTACAACACCCCTATATGTAGAGAAACCATGAAGAAAATCTTTGAAATGTAACAAAACATGCCATTTCTTCCTCTTTCACCAGACTTTCAAAAAGCAGTAAGCCTGCTTTCAAAAGCAGTAACTCCAGGCATACAAGGGTACCTCTTTCTAGCCTGTCTCTGATTCAGTTGCCTCCAGGCACTTCTTAGCTATTATCTGAATGCAACAGTCAATCAAAATGTAACTCTTTTTCCAGGCACAAAAGAAAGTCCGGAAAACCATCTGTTATTGGTTATTGGCATAAAATCGATGACAAATAGCTCTGTTCAATATTGTACATAAAATGTACATAAAATGGCTTGGGTTTCAAAGCCACGCAAAATCATAAAAATGCTCCTTTGCAGGGACTTCTGGAGACCTCCAGTCCCAGCTCCTGCTTGGGTTACAGTTCCCACTCACACCAAAGCAGCACACGATTTGAGGGTTGGGATTTTTTAGCCAGTACTCAAAGCCCCTTGAGGATGGAAACTTCACAGTGCCTTGGGATAACTTGTTCCAGTGCTTACCTCTCTAGGTAAGATGTTTTTCCTAATGTCCAGTCTGATCCTCCCAAGCTGCAATTTCCAGCCACAGTTTTTCTGGGTTTTTTAGGTTTTTTTCAGGATTGTACCTCTACCAGGAAGAATTTACTTGGCCGTCCTTGAAACTTCTTCAGGCAATTGGGGGCCTGCTACGACTGCCTCACAGCCTTCTCTTCCCCAGACTAAACAAGCCCAGACTCCTCACTGTCCACCCACTGCCTGCCACCAAGGTGCTGAACCTTCAAGCCTGGCCATCCCATCAATTTTCAACATACCTAGCAAGCAGTCTGTTCTCAGCAACCACTGTGCCTTGAATACCACAAGACATGTTTACGAAGCACATAGGGTTTACTTTCATTATCAACTTTTCAAGTAGTAAGAAAACTTAATACCAGCTTGCTGTATCTCCCAAGATAGCTTTCCTAAGCAGTATGGTTTGCAGCTTTTCTGAGATAAATTTCTTGAGATAGATCTAGCCTGTGGATTTTCTATTTTCAATTGCTTCTGTGATATATCTACGCATTTGAAATCTTGACATGATTCTTCAGGTATTAGTATGAAATTAAGAGAGAGAGATGAGCACATACCCATAGTACACACACAATATACACTTATGATCTGTCAATTATTACAGCAGGGTAAATTCAACTTCTAGCTAGAAATCTGCTAATGTGCACAGTTACTTGTTACCTAAATCAGCAAATGTAACAAATACAATTTATAAAGTACTATATGGATGTAAAGTAACAAATTAGAAACATGTAGGAGAAACAGTATATCTTGTTTACATTATTCCTCCCTCTGACACATACTTAACTCACACACTTAAAAAGACATGTAAAAAAATTCTAGTTCACACAGCTCAAGATAACTGTATGGAGGACTTTATTGCTTGGGTTTTGTTTTTTTTTTTTAATTCTACAATTTAACCTATTCCTTTTTTCTTCAGTTACTATTTTTAATTCAAACTTGTACTGTTAACCTGAGGCACTGAACTATTTGACTGCTGGCTAAAGGTCTTTCTGCCTTTCGCATTATGTGAAGAACTGAACACAGATGAAGTGAGCAGAGAAGCAAAAGCTTTATAATCAGTCTTCAGGAACCCTCAGTTTTGGCAGCTGGCCCAACAGGGAAGGACAAAAGGCAGAAAAAGAAAGGGGGGCAGAAGAGCAAGGGGAAAAAAACATAGACATCAATGGGGAACAAAGCATGGAACTGCAGTAACAGATTTAATAAAGTTTCCAAGCAGCTGTGTGACTTAATGTCTTGCAGAAGTTCATCATGACTAAAGCATACCCTAACAAACCTTTTTTGATTCCAAATTGCATCAAGAAACAAAAATGGCTTACACTTTCACTTTACAAATTTATACTTTATAACATTCAAGTATTCTGCCAGCTCTTTGCCTAGTACTTTGGCTTCTCCTCAAAGAGGAGGATGGCAATTAAACAGTGTTTTCTTGTTTTCTTTTTTGTGCACAGTAAATCTTCTTGCATTAAAAGTAACCTCTATTGAGATCTGTTTTCAGACCAAAATCTTTTGGAAGGCAGTCTTGGTTCTGAACTTCTCAGTATCTTTTAAAACTAGACAAATACTACATTTTAGCCAAGATAAAGAATTCCTTTTGCTAAATGTTAGATGAGGTAACTTTTTGGTGTTATCACATGTTCAAATATTTAACTATTCTAGAACATTTCAATAAGCATTTATTCCAATGTCCACAGGTAAAGTCTTGGCTACACTGGAATCAATATTAAAGCCCCTGTTGACTTGAATATGAAAGGAATTCCATCTGTACTAAATACATAAACCTGCTAGAACTATTTTATGATAGAAACCATCATGGTTTCTTTATTCTGAAATAAATAGGATTATTAGTAGATTTTGTATTCATAAAATAAATACACATTCCAGTCATTCAAAAATTAACAAAGCACTCTGAGATATAACAAGTAGTAGTTAAACTTATAATAAGCAACATCCTTCTTATCTCTTATGGATAAAACAAATGTCAAACTCATCCTTTTGATAATTTTTTCATATTTGTTCTTGTCTCAGGTTTTTTTTCCTAATAAAATTAATACCTGGTAAGTAACGATCACATAACACACAGATTCTAGTCAAGGATTGTTCTCTATCTCTGTTCTCTAGCTTGAATGACCTGAGTCATCTCAGACAAAAAAGGTATCACTTGTGTAAAGAAAATTATTGCCTCTTTCCACAAACAATATTATTCACATATTTAAAAAATTAATCCAGAACCACAAGTTGTTCTGGAGGTGCAAAGCTATAAAGAGGCAAGGATATAAAATTTCCAGCACAAAGTGTTGTGGAAGTTTTATAGGCACTATATTATATTTAATTCCAGTAAGATCTCTTTGTGGGTGCACTGCCATACAGAAATGCAAAGGTATTAATAACTATGATCATACACATTTAAAAGATTACCAAAGGGATGTAAAAGTCTCCTTGTAAATACAGGCAGAATAAAACAGTAAGAAGCTAATCTGGTTCCACACCTGTACCTTGTATGCATGAAGAAAACACATCTAGCTATCAGCGATGCATAAATTTTGATTTAATATACTATTATCTTCAGTGATTCCTAGTTTTTATTTTTCATTAGTCATACATGGCTTGGATAATAGCTAGCCATCTGACCCTCATCTATATGTCATTACTGTATTAGATACAGTAGAGGAATCATTCCAAGTTCACCAGTCAGGATGAATAAGATAGAAGTAAAAATACCTGTTCTATGCACACCGAAAGAACAGCTGTTAAACTTTCATTTTTCTTCACTTTCAATGATTTACAATTCATTTACATTTGCAGTACAGTCTCTGAATGCCAAAGTAGTATCTGAAAGTGTGTTGACAAAAGCAAAGCCATAACAAAATGGAGGGAGAAAGAGTGGAAATGAGAGAAGAGACAGAAGAGGAGAAGGAAAACGAGGAAAAAAACACCATTCTAAGTGGATCACTCTCCCTACCATTACAAGGATTGGCAGAGAGTAAATATCTCCACGACCAATAGTATCCAGGGCAAGCAACAGATATAATCAGCCTAAATACCTGACTTCCACACATCAGCAGCATGAGGTCATCACGACTTCCTCATCTTCCTACAACAAGACCTCTCTTAACATTCTTCTTTTCTCCTGTATTCCAGAGCATCCATCTGCTACATAATATTTTTTAAGTTTTCAGTTTCCTATTTTCTCCTCGTCTGTGGAAGAGGGAAGTGTTTTACATAATCTCCACTCACAAGTCCCTCTATAAAAATTATGTCAATTGATATTAAAAATTGTTGAAGCTGAAACAAAGCCTAACAGTATACAGTGAAGGATCCATTTTCCAGGTGCATCTTCTGGAAGGCTAGAATATCAGGTTCAGTCTTCTCTATTAAGAAACTGGTAAAATGAGTAGTGCTGAATGATAGAAGGAATTACGAGTCTCCTTGGAAAAGTACAACTTGCTACACATGAAAAACGTCAGTAGAAAAGACATGCAGTAGGATTTAATGCTGAGAGAAACCAGGAAAAAACAAAAACACTTAGCCAGAAACCAGGAAAAGGTTTGCCCTGCTGGAAATAATTATACCTAATAAAAGATAACAAAGTTATTTATTTACCTTATAAAGAAGAAAAATGTATTTTTAAAATCTTGTGTGTTTGGGAAGTTTGGGTGAAGAAACATTATTACTTTCAATATGTGATATTTCCAGTTCTGCTACACCAAATAGTTGGGTTTTTTCCTACATGAACTGATTTAGAAAAGCTTTGGAAAAAACCATAACTTAATTCTTAGATGCAAACAAAGTATAGCTAAACATATTTATGGCAACAACAGAAACTCAAGTGAATGTTAAAAAACATCACATAAATGCTCAAGCCCAGCACTTCCAATTTGTTTTCAATTTTATTTACAACAGCATTTACAGGCTACATCCAAAGTTAGCTTTGTTAGTACTAGAGACCACACACATGCCCACATAGTCAGTCTTGAAAAGCTGTACATACCAGCTGAGGTAGGAAGGGAAAAGGAAACAGAGCAGTATTACCCTAATTTTCCAGACTGACCGTGGCACAGAGTGGTTATAAGTCAAAGAAGATAACTTCAACAAAACAATGAAATTAACCTGGATCTCCTTTCATCTCAGTTAAAAGCATCAGTTTCGATGCCATAGCTTAAAACTTACTTTTATCTCATTTTCTAATACTAGCTATGGCTCGCCATATGCTTTTAAATGCATGTGATTCATGTCCTGTACAGAAAAAATTCTTTAAAATCCAACCCGTCTGAAATTTTCACTTCTTAGGTCAGACTTCACTGAAAAGCAAGGCTTAATTTTATTATGCTCCTTTTCTTTATGGTCCCTTCAGTTTATATTGTGCAGCACTTGTTAAGAGCAGATACTAGTAAACATTTGGGAAAAAGATTATCCAAGGTCCATGTGGAATTCAGTCTGAATAAATAGACTCTATGGATACGGTATGTGTTAAATAGCTCTCTCTCATGTTAGGTATTATTCAGAATGAGAAAAATAACCCTAGCTTGATCTTGTTTCAAGAGGTGGAGAAAAATAAAAAGATAAAACCACTGCCCTAATATCTTTAGAAATACAAGCCCTGAAATGCTTTAGTTTACTTTTTCCATTATTTTGCTATTTATATGGATTTCACTCTTTTGATTCCTTACATGGTAGAGTATATCATATATACAGCAATTCAAATACTTACGAAGATCATTGGTCACATTCTAAGTTCTGAAAGGAAAGCGTTGCTCAAGACCATTTTGAAAAGTGTTACTGCTAACATTTTTAGTCAGAAAATTACAGTGAAGAAGTTATGTTAAAGGGGACATAAAACCAAAGATTTAAGGATTTGTGCACAATTGAAGGGGTGAGTGTAGCACATGTAGGAATACTTTTAACTACATAGCAAGAGTAACTAAGACTGAAGCCCATGTGGCATTCAGTTCACTGTCAAAAACGCAGAGGCTCCTAAGCAAACTACAAATTTTGCACCAAACTCAGTACAGAAGTGACATTGCTACTGGAAACTTCAAAAGCCACCTTAAAGCTGCCTCAGACTTGCTTCACATTTACAGAATATGTACCTCCAGCATACACTTACGTTAAAAAGGCAAGAGAAACAATGAAAAGAAATTATTTAGCATCTCTTAATGTATTTTCTGAACTGAATTACACTATGCTTCCAAATTCAGAGTCTGAAAAAAATCACATCTTTAAAGTCCATTAAAGCGAAAAATACTTCAGCTGGTGTTAGCCTGCTAAAACAAAGCTTTTGGAATAATATAATGTCTTCATCTCATGAAAATTTGATTACTAGAAGATGATTTTGCAGAAAGTGGCCATAGAATATCGATACAGACTTGCATAGATGAATGCAATGCAACTGTTATTGAACTGAAAGGCCTTCAGGCAGACAGAGCTCAGCAAAAAATCAAACCCGAAACACTCATTTCTAGTATCTTTGCATGGAAGTTTAAATCATGCAACACTAGAAAATTACTCTTACATAACAGAGTTTGCATGTCTTGAAGCAATACGGAAAAGAAGCACAAATCTAGCTACAGCAGACAGTCTTTCTCCAAGGAGAAAATTAGAATGTTTTGTACAGTATAATATCACCATATGGAGGAATAATACCTTTTACAACTCTGTTAATAGGCATCTCTGGTCCTGCTGGCTGTGGAACTCATGCACACATAAACACCAAGGATATTTTTACAGACAGTCCACAATGACAAGCATTTGATATTTAGACTAATGGATGAGAATTTCCTTACGATAGGATGAATTTTCCAGCTCCAGCAAGAGAACTCTTGCCCTTCTCTTTAAATAAGTAAAATACTTGCCATTTCCAGGTAATTGTAAGTGGTACAAGTCCAACTGATCTGATCATTCAGCCTTTACTCTTCAGGGAAGTCAGATGAATGATAACCTTATATTTGCAAACAATTTATCCTTATTTTACTCTGACCTTTGTAAGTAAGTATATTTGAGAAAGGCAAAATAAAGCATCCATAAAACACCTGTATCTCACAGGCTAGTGCATTGCACATGCTATTTTATGTTAAACCACTTCCAAAAAACCCTTTTGCTAATCTAAGTAAGTATATTTGAGAAGGACTAACAGCAGGGCACAAGCACCATCACAGGCACAATTTATGCCACTGAGAAGATTATATGCAGTGTTACCGTGTTCAGAAACCTATGGGTATACTGATTTAGGCTTCATTCCCCAGAGCTGCCATTGTTCACCTTATTTCACATGTTAACTTATGATTTTATTTATTCACATATAATTTATTACTTATTTCACACATGAAGCTCAAGCTCTTAACTCTAAACAATTCAACATTTTATCCTATCTTTAACATAAAAATCTTCTTACAGAATTATGTTAAGATCAAGAAGCCTTATATAGGCTGAGAAAAGCTTCATAGTTGTAAAATGAAAAGTTGTTGTAGTGTGTGATTAATATGTATTTCTATATTATGTATTTCTGTATTATATGGTTCTGTTACCCCTTGAAGTTAGAATGTTCTGTTAACCCCTCTGCCTCACTCCAGATGGTTTGTCCCTTCCCTTCTCATTGGTTAAACCTCCCTATAAGAATCTTTACACAGGAAGTAGTTTTGGCTTTTCTTGGTTGCTTCCTTAAGCTTAGGACCCTCTGTGGGGCACGTTGTCCCCAGAGCGAAATACACTTAAAATATCAACTAAGAAGAGTCACCTGCATCTCCTTTGTCCTCCGTTTGCTGGCAAACCCTCGAGGGCATAGCAAGGGGCTACACAGACCTTGCAGCCCTTAAGCACCTCTGAGCTTGACCTCCTGAGACACGGAGGGTTTTCGCCTTGAGGTGCCCCCTCCTATCGCGTGCCCCGAGGCAATTACCAAGCCCGGGCTGAAGAAGGAGCTGAGGCTTGTGGAGGGAGCCGCTATAAAAAGTGACATTTGAAATACTTAAGACATTCCAGTATCCCTAGTGTCAGGTAAGTTCCCCATTTGTCAAGCTTTTTAAAACTATTCAAGTTTTAAAACTTCAAAACTTTTAAAACTATCTGTCTGTGATCTTCCCAAAGGTCTTTGGCAATGCTGTACATAGATATATTCCTTTAACATAATTTGCTCAATCAGCATTGCATCAAAAGCTACTATTCAGTTTGAAATCTAGCATAAGAGGTATGGCTGCTTTCCACAGCAGTCTTATCCTCAGTGTTATTCAGGATCTGTATGCAGCCAGATCTGTTGCTTTACCTTTTCAAAACTTTAACCCTTGCCAAACCCTCCATATCACTCTTCAGTAGTCTTTAAATTTTTTTGAAAACACAGTATGACATATGGGATGGTTGAGGGAAGCCAATGGTTTAAATGCATTTTGCACAATGTCCCTGCAGTTCTGGTGAACGTGCAAGCAGTATAAAAGGAAATCAGATCCTTAGTAGTGAAACTTGAAGACTGCCCCAAGGGGATTGGCTTCAGTTTAGACAACATGTCTTTGGTTTAAGTGTCAATGGTAGAACAAATTGTGATGCACCTGAGTAGTGCTCTCTTGCCCAATATAGGCATTAGAAGCCCCTCTGTCCACTAATAAATAAGACCCGCTTCCCTGATAATTTATCCTAGGTCAACAATATGCTAGGTCAGAATACCACTTTGTAGTCTCCTCATTCGATTTTTGGAAGGGGTTTTAGATGCCAGTTATGGCTGAGTCTGTATTCTCATTCAAACTCCTTGAGGCAGAAGGTAGAACTATAAATTACACAGGCACAGAGCCACATTTCTCAACTGCAGTTCGGACAATTTCAATTCAAAGTTCACATCACATCACTTGAGGCTCA
The DNA here is from genome assembly GCA_013390005.1 of Calyptomena viridis. Taxonomy (NCBI): domain Eukaryota; kingdom Metazoa; phylum Chordata; class Aves; order Passeriformes; family Eurylaimidae; genus Calyptomena; species Calyptomena viridis. The sequence goes on from WEIV01030222.1 coordinate 41,761, forward strand.
AGGCAAAAAAGAAATTACATCCAGGACTCTATTTACTAAAACAAATTAAATAGAAAGCATTTTGCCCTAGTTACACTTGGAGTCACTATAGAATAACTTGAACATTAATCTCCACACTGTAATTTTAAAAGAGAATTATATATTTTAAAATAGAAGAAAACTACATCAATTTCAATGAAATGACATTTTGACTTATATTAAGGCACTGCATTTTCCCAGAGCATAGCAACAAGTTACTATATGGAAGAGAACATCTTTTATAAAGAGCGACATCTTGATGCACATGTCATTTATAATTTTATGCCTAAGAATTCCAATGCATCCCTGACACAAGGCATTTATTAACAGTTTTAACACTAGCAGGAGAAGCCAGTAATTCAATTGCAAAACAAACGAGATAGGAATATCAAGCCCTCAATCTTATGCCCTTGTGTAAATTGGAATGAACAAAACAATTAATACATGCATAATCTAAACCAGTACCACAATTAATGGGGCATCTGAATCACTTGGTGATAAATTGTCTGCAGTAGCTAAACATATACATCTCACAAACAATGGCTGAAGAAGAAAGTAAATATTTTTCCTATCTAATCAGTTCCCCTCTGCAGAATTTTAGCAATATCAGTGACCACAAACTTCGGTGGTCCATAATTTTGTTTACTTATTCCACTATAGTACTGCACGAAAAAGAATGTCTGAGATGAATCTGAAATTTGTTAATTCAGTGCTTACTGAAATTTCTAGCTATGTTAATCTTATCTTCTTATTTCTAGGCACCTTAGCTAAAGTCTATTTTATTAAAATCTTCCACAATTAAAAAAAAAAAATAAATAAAAAGGCCCAAAGTGCTATGGCAGCCATTCTGTTTGAAGCTGAAAGCTTGAAGCTAAGATACTATGCCACAGGTAAAGTATTATCTGCACATCAAAGAAATACAAAGCACTGGATGCCAAATGTTGACTACCTCCACTCTGAAGCTGAATAAGAGAGCAAAGATTGCTGAGTGAAAATAAACTGAGAACATATTTGAGTTTGTGGGGGGTAGGGTGATCTTGTTTGTATTGTCAGTTGATTGGAGTTTTTTATACAGCATATTAACATGTTCAAAATATTTCAGAACCTAAATACAGTAAATAGTCTTGTTCTGTAAAAGCAGACAAGTTACATTATCACCTTAGTAAATCTGTCTTGGTGACTGTCGATTTTACCTTTTGAGGACTCCTTTCTCGCTGACTGGATTTGAGGGAAGTAATCAAGTTCTCTCTTGCTAGTTGCAATTTAAATTAGCACAATTTGGATTTGTAGTCTCAGAAGGATGAAGTTAGCTTCTGAGAACATTATTCTGTCAGAAGATTATTTTAAAACCTGAGCATTATATGCAATTTTTGTTAAAATGTGCAAAAAAAGAATCAAGAAAGGTTCTGAGAATTCTTTTTAAAATTAGAGATGTCTTTAGTTCACCTCACTTAGGTGTAGGTCTTCAGCAAGCCTTAGGGCTTGAGAGGGTGAAGAGCAGAAAGAGGAGGAGGATTGGTATTTCATATTGGTACCTATTTGCGTAGAACTGAGCATTACTGAAACAGTTGATTTCACTGCATGTGTAATAGGCCTTCTGCAGTGGGAAACCTTGTAAATAGACTTGCTAATAGACATGCTAATAGACTTGCTAATAAACATGCTTTCTGTCATATGGTACTAACTTTATTCTGACTTCAAATCAACTTTTTTTCCATATTGATCGCAGAACACTATTTTAGGTGGTGAACCTCAGTTCCCTCTATTAAAAGTAATTAGTCTAACTCTTTTTAGACTATCAGCAGGATACACATGATATACAAAGAACTGATGCTTTTCATGATTATTAAACTGCACAAAGTGGAAAAAAATCCCTGTGTACAGAACTTTCACATAAACTATTTAAACATTCTTGGATGAAGGAGAGGAGGCATTATAAACTGCAGTGCTGCAAAGACAAACCACATGCATCCATATACAGGCATTCATTAAAGAACTGGTGAAAAAAAAAAAGTTCTTGCGTCACTCAATATTTGTTACCTCACAGTTCAGCAGAAGCAGTTCTGTAATCTATGAAGTCTTTTCACATTTCATTCTGTGGTTCACAAAAAAAGATTTCTTGGAATAGGATCTCATCTTTTCAATTTTTATGGTATGTCTAATTACTGCTACGTGCACTTCTGGAAGTAACATCAAATCTACTTGTGAGATTCAGAGAGTTCACAACACGAGCAAAAGTGAGAAAATAATTAAAAATAACAACAAAAAAATAACTCATCATCTCATTTTGAAGTTGGCCAAATCTGATGAAGGCTAAAGTGATCTCACATTCTCAACTCATGGGAATGCAGATTTGCCTCTGGAAGACTCTTGTTGTACAAAATTGGAGGAGGAGCGCAGAAACAGTTTCTGGTATCTTTGAAGACCAGCTGCAGGCCTAAAACTAATAAAGATGAAAGTGTTTGCACCCACTTCAGAAGAGATGGATGTGAAATATATCATATACCAGAGGCACACATGAAATCAACAGTGCTAACAGCTGTGTTAAAACGAGTCCATACCATTAAAATCACTACTAGAAGAACAAACTATTAAGAGTAGAAATTAAAAATGTGCCAGATTCAGACTGGCACATTCCCCAGGATTTTTCAAATTACAACCCAAGGATGTCCTCAGATCAGAACTAAGCAGTCTTGGTGTGGAACCATAAAACACATGCTTCAGTTCAGCAAGGACTTTGAGAGATGTTAAACAGACTTTAAGAGTGACACAAAGAATGGATAAAGATCTCACTGCCAGCAGCCCAAGTAATTCCACACATCGGGAGCACAGAAAGTGCCCCTCTCTCCTTCCACAAGTTGTATTTCCCATTTGATTCATTATTCTACCACAGTTTACTGCACCTCTGAGGGTCCCTGCAGGGGGGTGAGGAAGGCAAGGCCAGTACTGCTTATGCTGCTTTCTCCGGTCATCATCATTTAGAGTCAAGCTTGACACCAGCTGCACCCTAGGGGACTTCTGGCTTTAAAGTAGTTCCCATCTCTTATACACACCATCAGGGAACCACTGATATTCTGGTCAATGTCTTCCTTTTCATACACTGGTAAAAAACAATTTCTTTTTGCTGATTGGAGTAAACAGAGCCCCCGTTAATACAGGTATTCTCTCAAGGTCAGAGTGCATCAGCTATGCCAGGTACTGTTTTTCCACATCATAGTGGTCATGTAATGTATTAATAGAATTGTACTTAACTGTGAGAGAACAGATGGAAGAATTAACATGTATTAGGGCATTTCAGACATTCGCTGGTACTGATAAGATTTCCTTTAGCAGACTTCCCACAAGGACTGGAAGTTTCCACAAAGGCCTGCATTTGCACTTTGTCCAATGTTGCTTATTATGTTTAACACTTCTAGAGATTGATCTAGGAAAATATTAGGCAGAAAACCAACTGAAAGTAACCTCTGTAAAGGAAAACAGTATAGATTAATAAAGGGGCCAGAACCACAGTTTTTTCTAATAAGTTTTTTAAATAAGTATATTTACTTATTTTGGTGATTTTTCATATACAACTCCCTCCAGTTTCATATACAACTCCCCAGCAGTTGGACAATGGGGTTTTCATTCTGTTTTCTGGTATGTACTGCAGACGACAGTAAACACACTTTATCTATTTGTGAAATCACTTGCTTGCCTTAAAATTCAAGCTTGTTAAAATTCAAGCTGATAACAAAACCACCCTCTCACTCCAAGGGACATGCACCATTCCCCAGCACATACCCCTCAAGTGCTAATGCTTGCTGCAGGATGGAATTACTATGGATTAGAAACTGGCAAAACTGAGTATCTACTCACACCTTAGTCCAAAATTGTTCATACAGACAATATTCTGAGATTCACTGAAGGCATTTAGTAACAGCTGTGCTGGTTTCCAGTTCTGATAATCCCCTTCACAGGACATTTTTTTTTGTTAGTGCTACTGGAAGTTAATGCCACATGAATATTGAGCAATGTCAATACTTATAAGCAATTTCCAATTAAATAGCCCAAAGACTTGTTTAATTCATCTCCTAAAGCATTTGTCTTACATGGTTACTGTAAGAAGAGAGCAAAAGCCACTTCCTTATTTGTATTATAAATTTTATTTTAATAATACCTTTTCAAATTCTGATTACATGCCAAAATAACTGTGTATTATTGTGAAAAATAACAAGTATAAATGAAAAAAAGCAACTTATTTTAAATACTTGCTGTGTCTATCTACTCATGGAGATAAATCCTGAAAGATGATGAGTACCATCCCCTTTTTCAACAGAGCACGTAATTATCTTTTCACCAGGCTCATATTACCAACTAGCCTGGGCTGGAAAACCAGTCTTAGATTGTTAACATAACAAAATCTTACACCTTTAGTACAATGGAATTTACCTTAACTCAATGCAAAGAAAAAAAAAAAAAAAACTAAAACATTTACTGACCTCTGAAGCTCAAGAAAACACATCAAACAGCCTTTTTTTTTTCCTAAGTGGGCAAACAGTTCACCACTAAAGTCTAGATTCTACTATTATCTTAATATGAGAACACCAGAAATTCATTACATCATTGTCATTTATTACTATTGTTATTGGGGGGGTGAGAGCAAGATGTTCGCTTTCATTTTTTCCTTTAAATTCAGAGTACTGTACCACTTCTAATACCTGAATGTTTTAATTAGCCATAGTCACTTGATGACACAACCTACTGGAATCCTTCTCTTCTTCTCTTTCCCTCTTTTATTCCATGTACATTGCAGCTGGCAACACGGATGAAATACAGATGTTACGTAAAACAGCTGCAAATATGTGCTTCTATTTAAGCCTCCAGTACTTTTACTCATACACAGAAAATGCTTATATTGTCAATGTCTGAGACCAATTCACTCAAAAAAAATTGCCAGCTGCTATGCCTCGTTAACAAAAGTCAAAAAGGACCTTCAGTCAAACTCAGCTCTTAACTAAAAGTTGAATACCAATTGGCTTAACAAGTTATTTATTCAATGAAAAAATATACCAATTTATGTTTCAATTTTGTGGCTTTTTTTTTCCCCATATAAAGTCACTATTCATTGCATTTTACTTTTTCATGTCGACCCATGCATACACAACAGCACTATATAAAAGCTGATTATCTGTTCTCTTCCAAGATTTGGCAAAGTCTTATCTAAATCTGCAGTCCTAGTTCATTAAGGAAAATGAAAGCTCTAATTTTTCTTTCCTTCCATTGTTTTAACACAAGATCATATCATTTCTATTCATAACATGCTTTTTATGTAATTTAAGTACGGAAGTAAGGAAACATAGCTTGATCACATCAGAAAAATCAAACAAAATAAAAACCAATAAACCTCCAGTAATACGTATACATAATGCCACCACATTAAGGACAATTTGTAGAAAAGAAAAAAGGAAGGAAAAGGATGTTGATGAGTTATTTTAGTCTCATGTAAAGACCAGATTTATGAAGTTGAATATGAAGTTTTCAAAGATCAGTGTTTGTACATTTACAAATATATCATCAACAAAAGAGGGGTTAAGGAGAATCTCCATTCTTTACTGGATGCATGGGGAAACAACGACAAAGGATGAGGAAATGTCTGAGGAAATGTCAGACTTCAATAGCAAGACCAGTTGTTTGCCAGGTAATCCAGGCCCTGAGCTGTAAGACAGAGCAGAATGATGTCCTCATAATCCAGAAGGGAATGGTCAGTGATCTGCTGTGCCACTTAGACTTGCACCAGTCTGTGGGACCAGACAGGATCCAGTCAAGGGTACTGAGGGTGCTGGTGGAAAAACTCACTGATCCACTTTCCACCATTTATCATCAGCCTTGGCTAACCAGAGTGGTACCAGTTGATGAGAGATTAGCAAATGTGATGTCCACCTACAAAAATGGACTGAAAGAGGATCCAGGGAACTACAGGCCTGTCAGCCTGACCTCAGTGCCAGGGAAGGTCATGGATCATTCATCCCGAGTTCCATCATGCAAGCAGGGAATCAGCCCCAGCCAGCATGGGTTTACAAAAGGCAGGTCCTGCCTGAAAAACTTGATCTCCTTCTATGACACCTGGTGACCCACACTTGGTGGATGAGGGAAGGGCTGTAGATGATGTCTGCCTAGAAATTAATAAAGCCTTTGACATCAATTCCCACACCATTTTCATGGGGAAATGGGCTGCTCACAGCTGGGACAGGTGCACTGTTCATGGAGAAAAAACTGGCTGGATGGCCAGGTCCAGAGAGTGGGGGTGAATGGAGTTACATCCAGCTGATGACCTGTCATTAGTGGGGTACTCCAAGGCTTAGACTTGGGGTCAGGCTGTTTAATACCTTTATTGATGACCTGCACAAGGGGAGCAAGTACTCCCCCAGTCAGTTTCCAGGTGATGCCAAATTGGGCAATTTCCACATTCGATTAAGTAATTTCATTTTTAACAGGATTATTTTTAACTACCTTAGAGGTATGCTATCAAATTTTAGTCATTATACCAGACTTTTTCCCAAAACCGTTTTCTTTAAAAAAAAAAGTAGAATCAGCAACCAGGAAATATTTTCTGCCATTTACAATGCAGAACACAGTAAAATACTTCCCCCGAATTAAGATATATTATTTTATTTATACACACACGCAACCCCCCCATACTCTATACACTAAATAATCATATTTGTGAGGATGCTCGTGGATATGTACTGTGGCATGGGAAAAGCACACAGTTCTGTCTAAATTCTAGCTTGAGAAAGATCACCTACCTGCCTGCTGCACACTTAGCCCCCAGATGAAATTCTGAGCAAGATGTGCAGGGTATCTCTTATGCAACAGCTGCTGCCCAAGTCTCTACACCACCACTTCCCATTTTCTGATATAGGGTGGTCTTGCAGAATTTTAGCGCAAATATGCAGCTGAGTGTAGCCTGACATAGCTGAATAATACAGACATGAGCATGAATGCAGGGAACAGTAAACCAGTTGCTGCTCAATGTGAGGCGGTAGGGAAGTTCTGAATACTCAGATTTGGTCTAAGACTACAGGAACAAAATACTGAAAGCTTTTCTACACATGGAGTACTGTAGTGTCCTACTGCTGCACAAGTGACCAAGAGCAGACAAATAGTTGAAGAAAACTTCAGGAGGTCATCATCATCTGATTACTGGAAATCCAAGAAAAAATAAATTCTTCCAATGAATTAAGAATAACAGGTGTCACAAAACACAAAATAAGGCTGACAGTGCAGTGTGACAGCATAACCCTGACAGTGAAATAGCCAGGGTAACAACCACCTACAACCACCTCCCTCACTTCCACGTGTTATACAGCAGGACTGTGCAAAAAACGCAGATGGAATTTTTCTCAAGTTATTTATTTCTTTGTCAGATAATAATTTTATTTGGTTTGTCCAGGTTCTCAACAACAGTAGATTGCAAAGGCTTTCTACTCGGAAAACTGTTCCATGGATAATGAAGGTTGTCGATTTTCCCACCACAGCAGCAAAACTGGGCAGGGCCCTTCCAGGACACTGCTCAACAGGGACTAACTGGCCATTAATGTGGTTGGCTATAGGCTGGATTATGCTTTATAGTGAAATGTGAGATTATTGAAATGGGCACCCATTTAGTTCCTAGAGTAATAGTTCATTGATTACTGTATTCAGAAAAAAAAACTGTAGAAGTGTGAAAAGGGAGTTTTCACATTTATAAAATCCTGTATTCATGACTGTTCTCCAGTTTTAACTGCAAAAAATAACATGCAGTTTAATTCCGTAGTATTCTAGGCTTTTTGATTCTTACTTTTTTAGAACAAAATGCCATTTTTACATGACAATTCAGTATTAACTTCAGTCAATCATTGACAGTAGTGCTAAGAAGTGGGGAAACTTTTCAGTACATGCATCTTAAATAAAAAGCTTTTTTTTTTTCTAAAATTATACTCTTTCATATTCCATTGCTCAGACTATTTATAAAAGCAGAGTTTAGATTTCCTCCATAACAAATCTGAAGCTTTATCCTTTCTTCTTATTTTATTATTTTTATGATTTCCCCCCTTTTCAACTTTAAAAAATGTTGATGTGAATGAGAAGGAAAATTTAAGCCAATTCTGAAAAAAAAGTCTGATTCCTTTTTTTTTGGAAAAAATAAGTAATTTAGAAAATGTTTTCACCAAACATTTTTTATTCTTCCATTTCTTTCCCAATGAATCAATATGAAAATAAAGACAAACACTTTAATCAGGAATTAACAAGCTTTATAAGTTGAAGTTTTCTGATATGTAGGACTACAGCTTTAAAATTTAGGCATAAAATTCATTGCATTTTGTATTTTCCACTTACATTTGCAAATTAAGTTTTCTGCATGGAAAGAAAGCATGGAAATCACAAATATTCTCATTTAAGAGGTTAAAGATTTTTTATCAAGCTAAACCAATGCACAAAAAAGGAGAGTTCTACTCTTTCACTTTCTGCAGATTGACCCTCTTTTCGAAAATAAGACCCTCTTCAAGGAGCTTCTCATTGTTTTCTCAGATTCATTTAGGCTACTTTCATCTCTCTAAAATGATAAAAATCTAGTCAACAGCAGAGTATAGATCAAAAAGCCTTTGCCTTCAAAGGCAAACAACTTCAAATTATGGCTCTTAGAACAATAACACTCTAAAGTTTATTCACTATGTCTGTTTCAGAAAGGTGGTTTTAGATATTTTTCCTACAAGTTCACCTCCTTTCCTCCTAGATAACTACCTCTGTTACTGACAAGTCTAAAAGTGCAGTGAAACCAAACTATTTCTGAGACTTAAAAACATTAGAATGGATGTCTCACAGCATCAGAGTGGAGGATTACTACACACATGCAAGTGCACAGGTGGTAAGTATTAATTTAAGTTAAGAAATATTATCTGGGTGCTTCAGCAGCCACCAAGAAGGTGCTGTGAGTGCTTTTTGGGGAGATACAAAGACAAAACATTTTCATACCAGGTGCCTCCCTCCAGAAGGACATGTGCATAGTTAGGAAACAGACAAGCAAAACAAACTATTTTGAAGCTTATTCTTGCAGCTGTCTTCATTTTCTTAATACAGCTGTGCAAGCCATGAAAAGTCTACATCATAATTAGCTATTTTGCTTTCACTTTTCATCTCCTCTATAAAAGACATGTAATCAGTCACTTTTGTGCTGAAGCTTGTAATATACATCAGTATAATTACTACCATAGTATTTAAACCAAACTTAACAAGTGTTATTTAGTCAATCACAGTGGCACTTACAGTGTTAACTAATGTCTGCTGTTAGTGACAAATTACTCTCAGTAGATACTTCATACAGCAAATATAATTTTTCTTTTGGCTGCATTACCATCAGATAAAGAGATTGCTTGTGCTTTGTGGGGTTTGTTTATTTTATTTGTTTTTTAAATTGCTCCCAGAAGAAAAACTCCCAAAATTTCAAGATTAATGATAGGATACTTAGGTCCTGTACTGCATTGGTGCTGTTCCTATGCTTTAACACGGGTAACCTGATAGGATTCTAACATCCTGCTGTTACCTCCTTTTCTGTGTCAGATTATAGGAAAATTTTAATAATTTTTGTTACCTGTATTCTGTAAATACACACTTTTAGAAAAGTTTGTATAAAATATGAGAGCTTCTCCAGTCTAAATATTACCCTAGTGTTTATTCTCACTACTATTTGTGAGAATGATTATTTCTATAATCACTCTTGCAACTTACAGCTTTCACCAAGTCCTTGATGATGCACAGCGTCAGCTTCTGCCATCTCCCTGGGGACTACTCTCAAAATAATATATTCTTCAATGATTAAATCTAATGGGATACACTCCTTGGGACTATCAGACAGTCTGAATTAGCACCATCTTCAAGGAAGAAAGGTCTTCGGAATAAAATTATTTTTTCAGACTACATCTGCCCAAAGCCCAGCCTAAGTCTAACAAAATAATATAGTTCTGTGTTCACAAGGCTCACAAATGGCAAGAGTCAACCTTTGTATCACAGAATCCAAGTTACAGTCAGGAACATTATTATGAGCACAGTTGCCATCTGCACTCAAACGCTAATGGCACAACTGGATTGACTGTATATGGACAGAAATGGCCTCACAAAGATTTGGATTACAAATCAGATAAAATATAACAGATGTGCCCATCAGCAGGCAGGCTGGCACTCGCTCCGCAGCAGCTGAAGCTTCCAAGAGTAAGCATACTGCAGTAATTCTTCTCTTTTGAGCTTTCAAGTCACAAAAAGCACAAGTTCAAAAGTACCCTAAATATATGAGGAGAAAAAAAAAAAGAAAAAAAAAAACAACTTGTTTCTTGGACCATGGATTATAAACAAGCTTTAGCTCCAAGCTCTGTAGTATTGTTCTGCTCTGGATCCAGCCTTAGCCAACTCATTCTGCAATTCCTGAATGTGCCTCAGTTCTCTGGTGAGCTGGGCAGACAAGCTCCCTGCCCACAGGGACTCCAGGCACATCAGAAATGGAGTAAACAAGAGCAAACACCATGATGCAAACTTGCAACAAGCCATCTTGCATTGCCCACTGGACTCACGTAGGTTTAAGCATTGCAATGCCCACAATCCCCAGTACACCCACACTAAGCTGCAGACTCGAGAGAAAAGCAGACTGTTTTGAAGAGTGGTTCTTCCCCGAGGGGAGGGCACTGCCTAAAGCTTGCTAAGGGAGGCCTCGAGCACATCACTACATAGCCAGACCTGGGCTTCTGCTTGAACTAGAGGTCAGCACTACACATTTCTAGTAGCATCAAAGGGCTACTACTACTTCCTCATGGGAAACAGAGATGTTTGAAAATCCTGGGAAAATCTCTTTGGACTAGAAACTGGTCAGTTTTCTAAATCCCACGAAAGTTTGTTAAGGAAAAGGAACAGCCACCACCTCTTCTTGTAATCTTGTTTCTAAATTACAAAAGCCAATAATGGATTTACACTAAAATATTTTTGACAGTATGTTCAGATGGTGTTCCACTTGCAAAGACCATAATTTATTACGTATGTCACCATGTTCCAGAGGAAAAAAAAATTAAAAATCCATCTTTAAATATTTGCCAAGCTTCTACCAGAGTGGTAGGCAGATCTGACAAAGTTTTGTCCGACTTCACCAGTTCTGGAAAAAAAAAGCAACAGCTAGAAATACTATTTCCAAATTGAAAGACAGAATTTTGGAAGAATCCCAATTTTCTTCCACTCTACTGATCTGAGAATGACATAATGACCTGATGAAGTCAACTGCCAAATACTTCTGAGGCAGACTTCAGGAGCTCCAGATGGTATTATTCAGAAGTTCTTACAGTCCTGGTCCTACTGGCTGGATCAACAGCATTAAAAAAATTATTTTTTATATGAAATCTGACTTGTGACAACAGCAGTATTTCCACAATGAAAAGGTTACATGCTTAGAGATGACATAAGGCAGATTGGGTTTTAACTAAATGTTTCCAGTCTTCAAATAAAATTAATATATAGTTAGATAGCATTATTAGTTAGTATTAAAATCAATACTGTATCTATACCAAAATTCTAAACAAACAAATGCACAACTGAAAATCAGATGTTACAGATTATATGCATCCCAACCTTGTCTTGCCAGTTCCAATTCTGGAAAAATTCAAGTTCTTGGATCATTCAGATTGATGCCAACATAGCTCCTAGTTTTATTATAAAGTGTTCTTATATATGTTCCTTTTTTTTTTTTTACTCTCTTTTAAGCATAATTTTAAGAAAAAGCATCCAATTCTCTACAAAGGATTCTCCAAAGGTTATCTGAAGTACTATCTAGAGAGGACCTGGATATTAGAGTCTAACACCATAATTTAAATAGTGTAGAAATTTGCATTAAAAGCAATATAGGTCTCAGTTTTCAGTTTTCAACTCATCAGAATGTAACTGATGGACATTAATACCCTGTGTAAAGGAGAATTTCTTGAGTTTTTGTTCTCTCAATACGAATGAAATAACAGTATAATTCACTTTGCTGGAACTGAAACTGGGTTGGTGAAATGAATGCCAGGTATAAGAGCTGCAGCATTTGACTTCATGTTGTTTTCTTGGGAGGTCTGGTAAACTGCTTTAAAAAAAAATAAAGACTACCAGCTAGTAATGCTGCTGGCTACTACTTCTCCATCCCAAGGACTGATGTTATGCTGGATATTATCTTTGAGGATCAATACAGAATAAGAATGTATGTGCATCTGATTTACAAAAGTCATCAATTATTTTTAATGAACCTCTTATACAAAAGGAAATGTTAATGACAATACTCTGGCTGTAAAATTGTTCATGTCCTATCTTCCTTCTCTTCCCCCTTCGACTTGAGTGAAAATTTTAGTTTGACCTTCCAGCAATTCCACTCTCACTGCTACAAAATCCTCTGATCTTATTTCAACATTTCTAACTCTACTTTGCTCAGATTTCTGGCAGACATTTATAAAACAGCACATATCCACAGTAAAGATAGAATTAGCAAGCTAGCTGAACAACATGAAAATATCTTCTAACATATGGTCTCCAGGAGGCTGCATTTGAACACAACTTCCATTTCCTAGAGGGCCAGCAGTACACGAGGCAGATTGCACTTCCATCAACAGCCCATCATCAGATTCTCCAGAGGTAAATCAGTAATGTGAGTACTCCAATAATGATGAAGTAGAGACCAAAACACCAACAGAGAGCAGTCTGACCAAACCATCCAACATTCCTGTAAATATTTCACATATTTATAAGAAATATCCAACAATGCCTTTGAAAGTTACTGAAATAAATTAATATTGAGGGATGTGGCAGCTGGGGAAGTCTGGTGTTTAGTAAGGGAGCCTCATTTGTAGGTTTTATTTCTCTGAAGTCAGCATTAGCAAAAAGTAGTGCAAGCTTTTGTTCTTTGAAGATTATTCTGTGCTCTTAATTTTGATCATTCTGAAATAGGAAAACAGTGTTGCAATGCCTTGGTATGTTAATGGCAACCTTAATAAGGTATTTATGTGAACTGTAAATTAACAAAATCCCTCAAAACAAACAAACAAAAAACCACATCAATGAGACACATTTCGCCCTTTGCAACAGCTTATTATTTACAACCTCAGTTTTCAAAACACTTATTCATGTGCTTAATGTTTAAGTCTGCAGTTAGTACCACAAAGGTCAATGAAATCATGAAAGTAAATTTGGATCTTTAAAAAAAAAGAAACGAGCACATAAATGAGTAAAGCAGGTTTAATGGAAATTTTTGTTTTGATAGAATTTATGTAGAAACCTTTATTTTTTATTGGTTTTAGATCACTTTTATAAGAGTGCCTCAGGGCAGAAGTGGTTTTACCTAAAGATTAATAACTGGCAAAATACAGAAAATGAAGGACAGGTGTGTATTCTGAGGGTGTTGGGAGGTTTTTCCTTTGGTTGGGGTTTGCTTTTTTTTGTTGTTTTTTTTTTGCGTTTTTTATTTGGGTCTTTTGTTATTTGTTTGGTGTTTCCTATTTGTTTTTCAACAACCATAAAGGCCCTCAAGAAACAGTGCTGGGACTCCTATTGCTGGTGTATTAGTGATTTTTTTAAAGTACCAGAAAACTGAAACCTCAAAAAGTTAATTAGAATGGTCCCCTCAAGAGGGAAAAAAAAAAAACATACGGGAAGTTGAGAGGAGTTTGCAATAGTGACTGATAAAGCTGCACCTGCAACATGTACCAAGGTGCACACAGGACCAAAGCACTGGTATCACAACACAGACCCTCAAACTATCAGATCAAACACCAGCTATGATCAGAAACAAAGCTAAGATTGCTATACCAAAAATCCAGGGAAGGAGGAGAATCCTGAGAATGGCAGTGAGTCTTAGTTTATTTCCCAGGCTGCAAACATAGCAAAAACTACCACAAGAGCAAGGAGGCGACATAGAAAAGCCACTACCTAACTGCTCTTGGGCAACCCATCTTCTGTAACAGCTGGCTCTGTGGATAAGCAGACAGAAGTCCATTTCATTTACCTTGACTTCAGCAAGGTTTTCAACACTCCCCAACATCAAATATCCAATCAGTTCCTGTAGTGAAGCTCAGGAGATACAGACTGGATGGGTAGACAACAAGGTGGGTAAAAAACTGCTTGGGCCATCAGGCTCAAAAGGCAGCAGTCAATGGTTTAAAAGAGTTGCCATGGGGGCTGATGCTGTCTAACATTCAAATTCAGTTTGCGTGAAAGTGGGAAGAAAAAGGAGGACACTGTGGACAGGCTGGTGGGCAAGGCTGTTGCACAGAGGGACTGCCAAAGGTCAGAGGAGCTGCCATTCAAGAGCCTGCAGAGGATCTGCCTAGGGAAATCCATTGGTCTGCAAGGACCACAGCAGGCAGGGGAAGCCGCCAACAAAGTGGTGGCTCTGCAAGGAAAGTCCTGGGGGTCATGGTGGGCAGCAAAATTAACATGTCAGCAGTGTGCCCTTGCAGCAACAAGTGGCAACAGACACCTGGCTGCACAGCCACCAGAGGATGGGACTGGTCACTTCTAAGGCTGCATCAACAGACCTGTACCTGGCATGAGAGGTGAGGACACGCTGGAGGCAAGCCAGCAGAGAGCCACCCAAAGTGCTCCTGTTTTTGCAGCAAATGATGCATGAGGAAAGACTGAAGGACCTGGACTGTTCAGCCTGGAGAAGAGAAGGCAAAGAATGCATCTCATAGCAGTCTTCCACTACCTAAAGGTGGGTCATAGAGGAGACAGTATAACTTCTGGCACAAGTAACAGGACAAAAGCCAGCGGTGAAAAGCTACAGCAAGATAAGGTCTGACTGAACATAGAGACAATGAGTGTTCACAGAAAGTGGTCAAGCACTGGGACAGGCACCCAGGCAGGCTATGAATCTCCATCCTTAGAGACTTCGAAAATTCAACTGCATAAGGCCCTGAGAAACCTCATCTAACTTGGCCTTGCTGCGAGAATGAGGTTGGATTAAGGTGACCTGCAGAGTTCCCTGACTAACATACTGGTATGATTCCAGGACAACTGGCATGGAACAGCTTCGTTATGCTTTCAGTGAGGCTGGAAAGCAGTCAAATTGCAAGTCCAAAGACTGCAAATGGACTTGTTAAACTCATTAGAGTGATTTCTCTCAATTCCAAAATCTCCAAAGAACCTCAAGCATCATTGCACTTGAAGTCAGTTCTTGATCTACATTCTGCAGCACATCTTACCTGCATGCAGATGCAGGCTGGCTCCTAACAAACTCAGTGCTCCAGGCACAAGGACAAAGATCTACAACATTTGGTATTTAAGTGATCTTTAAGTAAAACCAGATCTTTCTTGTATACTCTTTTCTGATAACTACATAGGGTAACTCGGAATACATAAAGAACATTCAGAAATGTTACTCTTGTGTGTGTGCAGAATTACGGAGAAAGATATGTTTAAGGTTAATATAGATCTTATAGAGCTAGATAATATTTGACATTAATCGTGTGAAGTTTAAAATAGTTTCAACTTCAAATGACATAATTGCTTCGCACAGCATAACAAAACACAGAACTGCTTGATAAGTTCTGATATGTGCTATTCTAAAATATCAAGATAACTTCACTACAAAAAGAACAAGATATTTTCTAATAAGCAATTCTAAAACTCACAGGAAATTCAAGTAATGAATTCCAAAAGCCAAGTACAAGACACTCATTCCCATTCAAGACATTCTCATGCAATAACATGCATGAATGTCCTGCAAGATTGTCTGTAAAGTTCTCCCTAATAGTAAAGAAACTGCTAAAATAACTCTTACTAAAAAGCAACAGCTTTGAAATCTGCTTCAGAAACTGGACTAGGTAGAAAAGAATTTACATCTGAGAAGTAAAAGAAGAGTAAGAAAATACGCACCCATGGAATTTCTCCTTTATAAACTTTAGAACACATTTCTCGAATTTCACACACAGGTATTGCTGAAAAAGTGAACGAAAGCCTCACAATTACACCTCACAGAATTTTTAAGTAAATAATGTTCTTTGATTCAGGATTGTGACCAATTCTGCCAGCCAACACATTAATCAGCATTATAAAGTTACTCTGAAACTGTGCATCCTTTAAGAATACAACTCTTTCTCTGAAAAATAATAGACTTAGATAAAAGTGAGTGTTCCTTGAACCAGCAATGTGCCAGAGCATGCTTAAAACTGATAAAGTCTGATTCATGAAACATTTACCGCTAGGACAAAGAGGACAAGTTCCACATCATACGGAATTCAAAATGTTGTCCTATAGAAACATTTCAATGAAAAGGAAGGATGACTTCATTGGTTCCACCAGCCAAAAGACTTCTACCTACACAACAATACTAAAACATTCCTTAAATATGGTTGTATAAATGGGGCTACAGTAAGGCTTCAGAAGAGACAAATACACCTCACTTAGCTTTACCTGCCACCACTTCAACTCCACCCAAAAGAACAAATATATTAGTGATTATTTTTTTTTAAAAAGTAATGTGATCTAATTATCTTTTTTCTTTATTTTTAAGCTATCGTATTTTTCTGCTCACTCAATACATGGCTTTTTCATTTAACTGGTCCTGAGTAAAAAAAGAGATCATTTGTTTGCATACAAAAGCATATAAGAGGAGACAGAATAGCTCTTTCTCTCTGTTGCCTCACTAGACATGCCACTTTTTCAGATGAAATAAGGCAGGAGGAATCTTAGTTTGCATAAGCTGTCATCTTTCCATGCTCAATTTTTTGTTGAGAAATTGGAAAGTGACATTACAATCAGATACCAACTTATTATTTCATATGGCCTCTAGCAATGACCAAAGTGTCTGTTCCAGTTTAGTAGATTCAGGTGAAACATCTACAAAACTTAATTGTTCAATCAGTTTCTTGAATTTACCTTCTCTGTCTCATTCCATTTATCTTATGTCCTCCAATCACTGATACAGTATCTAATTTAACACTTACCACCACAAACATTTACTGCCATTAATTGTTACAACATGATAAATTGTAAAGTAATTGTAGGGTGCCACAAAACTTTATAACTCTCTATGTAGGAATGGTAGGACTCCGCAATGGTAGGAAAAAATAAATGAATTAGTAATCATGAGATCTACCAGAGACACTTAAAATAGATTGAACTAGGTTGAACAAAGATTAAAAGGGCTATAACAGTAGTGAGTAACAAAGATTTTTGCTAATTCAGAGGACTCAGTGGTGATGGTGGCTGGGGAAGTTCTCCAGATTTGCCATACAGAATTAAATCCTGTGGAATTCTAACCAGAAATTGTATCACTCTCTGGACTTCTCTTTTCCTATGCTATGCTCAGCTGGTAGTAAAGCAGATTTATAGAACAAAAACAAATTGGTGTTATTTCTTCCTGACTCTTGTTTTCTTCTGATTATCTTTTGAAAGCTTTGTAATAGAGCCAAATATAATTTATAGCCAAAGTTAACTGAAATGAATAACAGGCAACTGCAAAGTGTTAGATTTCTTTACAGGGTAGCACTCTAAAGGGTAGACAAAAAAAACTGGCCTAAGGAGGCAGCTATAGTAAACTACGCTTCATTAAACACATGAGGAGTTTAATTCTGTTCAATAAGCTTTTCTTAAATGTCTACTTCCTTGAAATCAAAAGTGAAGTAACTTTAAAGGATTATAGCAGGAAGGCATCTGTCATCCCACAGCCATTCAGTGCATTCATACTGTATTAGGGAAAGGGCCGAGAAAAGTGACAGAAATGTCAATTTTGCAGCACTACAAAGTATAGAGCTCTTCCTGTTGTCCTTCAGTGGGATGGCCAAAGGTGTTTAATAATTCTAATTTTGAACATGGTTCCCCAAAATCCATGCTGTGGTCATTGCTCCTGCAACCAACACTGCAGAAAAAAAAAAAAAAAAGCATTTCCACCAAATTTTCTACAATAAATGACTGAAGAAATGGTCCAGGCAATATGTCCATACAACTGTCTCCAAAAAGTTCACAATCTACACTTTCTAATACATGTGTATTGCAAACACAGGAATTTCCCTCTACAAAATTACCAGTACAGTGGTTCAGCCATTCTCACCCAAAGTAGCATGGACTTTCAAGGACTTTTACTCCTGCATTCACTCTTCACGGCATCTCCACTTACTCTTCCACAAACCAAATTTCTTAAATTAACATATACTTTCATTAACTTCACATTTCTTCCCAATGAGCCGCAAAAAAAAATTGACTTATAACTTCACAGGCAACCACATTGACAAATAAGACTGGAGAAAAACAAACCAAAAAAACCCCCCACAACAATACAACTGCTAGGAACGTTTGGAATTTTTCTGGTTTGAGTTTTTTTTCTTTTAAGGACCACAGTAGGCCTTAAATAAGCTGGAAATAACAAAAATACTGCAGAGTACGGCCAGACATAGGAATGCTCACAAGAACACCACATTGGCAGCTATGAGGATGACAAGGTTTGTGTCCTTCAAATATTTCCATTTCTTTTGAATAGGACGGGCATGGAAAATGGACAGGCCTCTGCAATAGCACAGAGTTCACAGAGAAAGGTAGGTGGGGAGAGGTCTAGTCACCAAGGAACTTCAAGTGCAACCAGCAGGTAGTAGGTGCAAAACAAAAGAAGGCAATTCTTTACAAACATACATGGCTAATCTGTAAACATCTTTACAACACAGTACTGTGGATGCTGAAAAATGGAAGTAAAAGCTGGACATGTTACCAGAATGGAAGTCCACTATGCAAAGAAACTGCCTCTGACTCACGAACTGCAGCGTGGGAAAGAAGTCATGGGTAGTCTATACATATTCTCTTTCATATTTATCAATCTGTTTACCTTTGGCCACTTCTCAGACAGGGAACGCTGGCATA
This sequence comes from Calyptomena viridis, assembly GCA_013390005.1. NCBI lineage: Eukaryota > Metazoa > Chordata > Aves > Passeriformes > Eurylaimidae > Calyptomena > Calyptomena viridis. The sequence goes on from WEIV01030222.1 coordinate 60,649, forward strand.
TACAGGCCTCTGAGCATGCCTAGGCTCATGTTTTACAGAAAAGGACAGATTTTTCTTTGAATTTATTCCAATATTCCACATTTCTGTCATCAAAAAAAAAATCCTCTATTTTTTTAAGGACGGCATTGGTAATTGCTTCAGCTCAAATTGCAATTAAAGAACATATTTATTTATTCAGTATAATTTGGCACAATTACACGGGGAGATTCAGAAAAAGGAAAAATATTGAGCTAGTTTTGTCTACCTGTGATGCAGCTTAGAAGACGTTGTTTACTATCTAGTCATGTTGCAATTCCTCCAAGCCACACAAATCAATCTAGTCTAGCCTGGTCTGTGCACTTTTTTTTTTTTTCAAACAATCATAGAATGGTTTGGGTTGCAAAGGACCTCCAAGATCATCTAGTTCTAACATCTCTGCCATGTGATCAACACCTCATCCAACCAGGCCTTTAACACTTCCAGGGATGGGGCATTCACACCTTCTCTGGGCAACCTGTTCCAATGCCTCCTCAGGCTCACAGTAAAGAATTTCTTCCTAGTGTCTACTCTAAACCTTCTCTCTTTCACTTTGAAGCCATTTCCCTTGTCCTGTCACTACATGCCCTTGTAAAAAAGTCCCTTTCTGTCTTTCTTGTAGGCTCTCTTCAGGTACTCGGAGTATGCAAGAAGGTCATCCCAGAGCCTGCTTTTCTTCAGGCTGAACAGCCCCAACTCTCAATCTGTCTTTACAGGAGAGGTGTTCCTGATCATCCTGGTGGCCCTCTGGACTCACTCCAACAGGTCCATGTCCTTCCTGTGCTGAGGACGCCAGACCTGGATGCAGTATTTCATGTGGGGAGTGCACAAAAATGAGGTGAAGTAATTTATATTTAAAACACAACAAAATACTGTGTTGCTAGCAATAACAAATCAAGACTGCATTCTGATACTCTGAGGCAGGCTGCAGCTTAGCTACTCTACCTGTATAACCAAACACTCCACAAGACTCCAAAGCAGTATTTTGAAAGAATGTAAGCTTTCTAACATGAACATTGGATGGTTAAACAGCTGAGGAGGGCTTATCTTTCATGCTTGGATAAATCTAATAGTAGGCAACCATGGCCAAATATGAGAGTCAGAACCACCACTTCTTCCAGCCTTCTCCGTTTCAGGAAGAAATAAGGTACCTTGCATATAAGACTGCCTCATGTGCCAAAGGAGGGATCCAAACATCACTAAATTTTATACAGGACACCATTCTTGGAATGTCAAGAAACCAAGATTTTCTCTGGTGAGAAAGGACATCAGGAACAGTAAAGAAATAATTGTTTGGTCCTATTTTTACCCAGGCAGGGCAGACACTGTGCCTGTTCTTTTTCAGCTTCATGCAGATAACATAACTACATATTTCCTGCTGCCTATGATAAAAAAAACACATTACTTGACCACAAAAATATATCTAGTGTTGACAAGAAATTGAGATATAATTTACAAATAAAATGCAATACATGACTGGCTTCCTTCACTGACATTAACTGCCATATATGAAAAGTGCCTAAAAACTAGCTAGAGAGACTGTAGGCTAAGAAACATCTGTTTAAAGAACCATTTTATTTATAGCCTATTAATTTCAGGCAGATGTCCCCAGATCAATATTTATAGTATTTTTAACCAACAGTTGTTTAAAATAAATTATTTGATTCAAAACCTATTAAAAATAAATCCCACAGGCTTGCAACCTCTGCAGTTTTACTACTGCAGCACCAAGCAATTGATTGCAATGTGAGGAATGCAGGTGCTGAAGAAGAGTGCAGATGGAAATACAGCCCTTCAGAGAGTTGGCCTCAAATCCATTCCAAGCTTTGAAGATAAGGATATTTCAGTTCTCCTCCAAATGGGGGAGGGGGGACAACAAACAATCTTAATTCTTCTTTCAACAAGTGTTTGACTAATAGGGGTGGTGGTCTCCTGTGCAAACTTAATATTTGAGCCTGGGTTCAAAGTATTCTCAGGAATATACAGGCTCCTTTTACACAGGACAGACTAGGTCTACTATGGTAGCTGATTTTACAGAATGCTGTTTTAATTTCTTAGAAGGGCAAACTAGCCTATGAAGAAAATCCTGGTCCCAAAATCCCCGGGTGCACAGGGTGGAAATAGTGTTCTTGTAACCTAATTGAAATGCACCATAGATTCACATCACTTTAAAACAAAAGAAAGACCCCCAAACCTCTTCTGCCATCCAGCTACACTGAAGAGACTCAACTCTGCCAACATGCATGGGGAGTAGTGGTTTCTCATTTTTAATTTTCTCCTTAAAAGGAGATTTTGCCTTAAGGAACATTATCTACATGTCCCCAGGAAGTCACAGAAACCAGAAGCTGAAGAAAGCAAAATGTTATTTTGGATGTTAATGTATTATTTTACTTTCTAATTTAAACCGTTATAAGAAGCATCAATTTCAGATTTGGTATAAAGAGATCCAACACCATTTACCATAAACATCTTCCTTACAGCCAGTAAGGATCAGCATGCTGCTTTCAAATGTGCCAGGCCTATGTACACTGACCACAAACATCCATTTTTAGCCTAAACTACTGAAGTCCTTCTTTCCAATGTGGCAATGACTACAGTACCACACACTCTTCAAACAGTAAACTCGCCCATCTCAGATACTTCTAATTAGAGGACAAAACTAAGCTGCCATCTAAATTTAACAGGGAAGGCCGAAGTTGGGGATCCTAATTCTGGCCCCAAGGACATTCCAGTTGGGTCCACTGCCTCCAACCAGAGTCCACAACTCTCACATCCTCCAGCTAAGTCAGTAACACAGCTCCAGAAAACTGTCTTCTCTGTCTGCAAGGCACCACTCCACAGAAAAACTGTTCTCTCTAGCTCTTCTAAAGACAAACAATAGAAAACTAAATCTCTAGACTACATTTCTGCAATTTTCCTCATCATCCCTAAATATCTGTAAATTCCCGAGAGAATCTCTGCAGAAGGAAGTTTCAAGAAGTTTTGCTTTGTTCTATCCATCAATACATGTGTAATTCAGAACACATTGAGTGTCAAGTATCCCATCCCCACCCCCATTATCCTCAATTACAGCAAAAGAATTGGTTGAACTTGAAGAAAAAAAAACCAAAAACATTTTGTCACAAAAAAAACAATTAGTGGCAATCACTGCATTTTATTCTAGATGATTTGCAATATACCTGAAAGGCAGTTTCCAAACTTCTGAGAAAAGGTTGTTTGTGAGTGTATGTTAAAACATGTGCTTATGCCCTTACTATAACCCCTCGCCATGATTTGCGATATACAACTTTCAATTTAAGAATGGTGGCCTCACTGCCACTGTATCACTACATATCAGACAAAAAGTATTATGCAAAACAAAAGAACTTTCCAAAATAAGAAACAAAGAGCATATTTGCAAAACATTTACATCTGAAAGAAAAACAAATGTGCCCGATTGGGTCAGGCACAGTAGTTGAAACATGGTTATTACAGACAAATCAAAGAACAGAAACACAATCTCACAAAAAATGTTTAGAGCTGGACTGTTAATTTTGAACTGTATGCCATCACATAAGGTCCTTAGTTCACTGTCTTTTAAAACTGCTTGTTTCCACAGCGACTTCTCGATCTGCTTATGGCCTAGATGCATTTTTTTTCTTATCAGTCACACTGTTTATCAATTTTACTTCATTTACATTTGAAGGAATGCTCCTCAAAAGACAAAATTTTGCAAGGGAAAGGGGTGTTCCCCACCCCCTTAACCTGGCAACATGCCTCAAATTCCCCGAGGCCACCTATCTTTCTTTCTTACTCGCTGTTCAAACTGATGTCAGTTCCAGTACTACCCGAAGCACAGTATCTTAAGTCTGTTACCTCCTATACTTAGCTTAGCATCCATAAATATATTCAGGAATTAAATCGTAAAACCCATATAAAAGTCATGAAGCCCAAAAAATTATACGACATACTTCATAAAACCAAACAGTTTTAGGGATACAGAAAAGACTAATCCCTCCCTCACCCCAAAAAACCCAAGGCACAGCTTGAAAATGACTGCCAGTCTCACACACAGGAAGAAAAATATAGTTGTTCTGCAGACTTATCAAGAATTACAGCATTACCAGGAGAAATAAGACAATGTTACTGTTTTCCCAAAGAAGTATCAGCTCATCCCTCTAATAATTACAGAATCACAGAATTAACAAGGTTGGAAAAGACCTCCGAGATCATCAAGTCCAACCTATTACCCAACACCATTCCATTATCTAAATATGGCACTGCCTTGTCTAGTCTCTTTTTAAACACTTTAGGGTTTCTTCCTAAGATCCAATCTAAACTTTCCCTGACGTAGTTTGTGACTGTGTCCTCTTGTTCTCTCACTGGTAGCCTGAGAGAAGAGACCGACTCTCACCTGGCTAATTTGTATTTAAAGGGAAAAAATCTGAAAGAGTACGAAAATTTTCCTTAGAGTCACAAATATATTGATAGCAAAAATTTTATACTTTTAAGTGTTTAGTTTAATTTATCTTTCAGAATTTTCAAATTCTATATAAAATAGAAGGAACCATTCACGACAACCTCTGTTTTGCCCAAACTCCACACAACCATCACACATTTCTAAATGGAAAAGGTAAGAAGCAAGGTAAATTTCTTAAACCCAGCTGCATGACAACTAAACATGGTGAGTAGCTGTGAGAAAAATATTGGAAAGACAAGATTGATTTATAGTTATTAAAGCTTGAGAGGAGGACAAAGGTTTTTCTTTGAAGTTTTAGGAATGTAGATGTCTTTTCAATGTTGACTTCAATAACTCCTGCTTTGCTATTAAAAGTCATGTATTTCTTACAAGTCTGTCTTAGCCTATCTAAGCATTTTACAAATAAAAAGTAGGATAACTTGAAATTGTTCAAATTAAATTTGAATGGTCCACTGAACCCTTAATGATGTCTAATCCCTTCCTTTTTGAGATTGTGGATGTACTTTCCAAAAGGCTGTTGAAAAGACTACCTTCAAATAAGCCTGAGAAGCTTCTTAAGTCTCAAAGAGATTCAGGACAAGAGAGTAACCAGATCCAATGTAAAAACAGGAAAAATTGTAATGAATAAACCTACTTAAAGTTGGTATAAAACACACAAAAGTTACGTCACGAAAATTAAACAGCATGGTTTACACATGTGAATTTTGCGTCATGATTTTAAATACCTATTTCACAAAATGTTCCCTTACAATATAATCTTTACAATTATTTAGTATTACCAGAATCTGAACATCCTGTAAAAGTATTAATTTTATGATTGAAAATATTTTGAATACTTTTGCTGATTGCTATGTCAAAATAGTTCTAGTCACAAACTAACTTAGCATTAGTTATTAATCAGCTTTTTTAGAAAATTTCACATTTCAAAAATTGAGAACCACTAATTTATAGATAGATCTGAATCCATGTATCTATTTGCATATGTAGCATAAGCAATGAGATAAACCCAGCTTTAAAGGCAAAAATTAAATATCTTTTATCCACCAGTTAACAGCTCCTAAGACTGAAAAGCACACAACTATATTAATCCAATATATCTATTTTACTACTTAATAATATTACATGTTAGCATCCAGGAAGCTCTTACTTTAATGTTCTTGGAGAAGCAATTAAAGGTGGCATTGATCAAAAGAAGAAAATACAATTATTCCCTGTGCATATTTGGGTGCTGAAAAAAGTAAAACAAACACATCAGAATATATCTCAAATGCCCAGGAACTCAACTACTCTTGAAAAGAGAAGAGGGGGAAAAAAAACCTATCTAAATATCAATGGTTGCTATTATACCGTAGGCTTTGCAATGAAGTTTCCTACAAAGGGAATCTTCACTAGGATACTGACACAAATCCTGTTATTGAAAGCTTCAGCTTACTTAGCAGATAGTAGGAGAACCATACTTCAGAGAATGCACTCTAAATTCTAATGCACATCCACCTACCTTAGCTTTTCGTACTAACTGTATTGCTTAATTCACTCTTTTTTAAAGGACTGTGCTTTTAATAACTGTATATAGTTTTCTACATACAATAATGCATATAAAGCTCTGCAGATTTTGAGTATAGGAAAATTGGCTAAGCCCTTCTTAATCAGCAATTTATCCTACCATTTTCAAAAAAGTGTTTGTACAAGTAATTTCATCTATTGATGAACTTCAACAAAATAAGTATATATTGAATTTCAAACATTACTAAAATCATCTTACAGGTTAGAAAATGAGATTGCCAGCAGCTAGTTTCAGTAAGGAAGATTTCTTGTGATGTGAATTTTAGCATAATTACATTCAGAAAGCAGTTAAAGTGCACCTCACGCTTGGTTCAGTACACATGGGGAAAAGCTGGACATCAACATATCCTCTCTGTTGCCAGTTTCCTAAGAAAAAGACAATGTCCAGCTTGCTCAGGTCATGCATAGTCCCAGCACTATCAGCTGACAACTACTGAAATTGCAGCAACCACTATAATGGGTCAATCTTACATTATTTTTATGAAAATTAAATGACTTATGAAACAAGCATGAATATCAAAAGCAACAGCATAGTATTTTGTGTTTTTCTAATTAACTGTTAACAAAAATTTCTACTTTTTTCATAGTGCCCTAGGAACCAAAACCTCAGACATGACTTTTACTGCAAAGAAAGCCATTGGTTCTTCAGATAGTGTGATTTGCTGCTACTGATTTTTTTTAATATTTGGCCATTTTAAATTCCACAGCATCTTTTACTGGATTCTGAAAGAGATGCTTAAACAGATGCTCAGCTCCCAGTTCTGCCTACACTGTATGTACAAATACCATTCTGAACTGTGTTTAATAATTGTGATATATTTTAGATTTGCACCACTCTGGAAAGATAATACTTGAAACATATGTCTTAGAATAGATTCTGGAATATGGCTGCTCAAGGGACTCAGATTAGTTGTGTATGGGTTTGCTTTCAGGAAGACTGTCTTACACTCTGCATTTTAAAAATTTATACCAATGTAGAAATCTAGGTAATTTCAACTGTTAATGGGAATCTCGAGGGAATCACATAAACCAGTAATCTCTCAAATGACATATTGCTGGGTGTTATCTACGAGATGGCATGGCCTACTATGAGATCCTTAAGTGATTATCAGCAGCTTCACCGAAAGCAACAGTTGATAAAAAGGGAAAGTTGATGTATATTCCACTACTTTACAAGTGGAAAAAAATTCTCCAAGTTACATCACAGCCTGCATTTTAAACCATTCTTCAAAAGAATGCCATTCACAACTTTCACCATCTGCTTAATATTTAAAATTATTTTTAAAGAAATTTTAATAGTGCAGGACTTCCTTAACCTCCAAAGGATAAGAGGTAACCCTAAGAAAACAGATAATTTTCCAAGTTTAAAACAAGTTCGTGTAAGCTTTTCTGGTTGTTTGCAACTCCCTTAATTCTCATTCTCCTACTGCAGCTTCCCAGGAACTTTCAACAGACAAGTCTTCCAATGCTGATCAAAAAGGTTAAACTAAAGCAACATTAGAAAATTAAATAAAGAATTGTCTGTTGGGCTTCTAGCTGCCTCAGGACCAATTCTGAACAGCACACACAGGAGGAGAAAACACTGTTGTGGGAATAAACATACAAGTAGGAATGCTTAAAGCTTTCACAGAGCTACTGGTCTGTGATTTGAAAAAATACATTAAATTATATGACAGTTTTCTGAATTAAGTGGAACATGTATCTTGAACCCGTCACTCACCAATCTCTGATCTTTCCAGGTGGATTCAGCAGATTTACTGGTCAATCTGTCCCTTTTCCCTGTACACTGATAGCATGAACTGCATTTGTTTAAGATCTCTTAAGTTTTCTAGGCCTTTTTAAATAGCAGATTTAAAAAGTGAAGTGCCATGTATTAACTCACCGTTACATTTTGAGGCAGAGAAAAAAACAACTGGAGTTGTCCCTCCACAAGTTCAGAGGGCAGAACAAAGTTGCCCTCATTTATTTTCAGGCAAAATGGAAGCAAGAAGAAAAAGCATAAGATGAAAAGCATATGCGCCTTCAAATTCCTCCAGTAAATAGTTTTTCCACTTCACTCAGAAAACCGCCATATAATTTCATGTATTTTTTCAAGCTGCTCCTTATCCTCGTAATAATTTTTCTCTTTTTCCTTTTTTTCCTGTCTAGCTACCCCTACTTCTCATACCCACCTAAATAAATTTCCTTTCTCCTTAGAACCAAAGTAACTTCAATTGCTTTAAGGTTTATTACGCTTGCCTTAGGTATTGCTTAGCTAAAATACACATATTCAGCTCATAATTCACTATAAATAACTGCAACTTTCCTTTGAGCTTTATCCAAGTCATAACAGTATCTAGCTCCAAAAACAAGTCCATTGGAGTCCTACACTATAGAGGAGGGAAGTTACAACTTAATCTCTAGAAGCTGAAAGAGCCTTTGCTACCACTTAGCCTCACAGTGCTCTCTGACACCACCATTTTCACTAGTTCTTCCTTGGATTGAATTTCCATGTTCCAGTGGTATCACAGTAATGTTGTTATCTTCTATCCATATTTCTCAGTACTTGGCTTTTTGATATTCATTTTTCTTTATCTGCCTATGAACAAATATTCAGGGAAATTTTTCACTTTTGATTCGACCGTAAATTTTGCTTTTGCAGTTTTCATAGGTTGCAGCACATACTTTCCACCTCCTTTTCTGATAACAATACCAGGAAACCATAATACAATGTCACCGTTGTGCTTCATCTTTAGGATCTAAGCAAACTGAAGTCAGCACTTCTGAATTGCCTCCTAATTCAATATTGCATAAAGTCAAGTCAGCTTAACAGTAAACTTCTATTCTACTTCCCTTTATTTATTGATAATCTGGATGAGGGCACCAAGTGCACTCAAAACAAGTTTGCGGATGACACTAAATTAGTCAGGATTGTTGATCTACTGGAGGGTAGGAAAGCTCTGCAGATTAATCTGGACAGTCTGGATCAATGAACCAAGGCCAATTGTATGAGGCACAACACGGCCAAGTACCAGGTCCTGTCCCCTGGTTCACAACAGTCCCATGCAGTGCTACAGGCTGAGAGAAGAGTGGCTGGAAAGTGGCCCAGTGGAAAAGAACCTGGGGGTGCTGGTGGACAGCAGCTAGACATGAGCCAGCAGTGTGCCCAGGTGGCCAAGAAGGCCAATGGCATCCTGGCCTGTATCAGAAACAGTGTGGCCAGAAGGATTAGTGATGCAATTCCTGGGTTGGTTCTTGGTCTTTCGCTAGCTCAGTCCATCCAGGAAAGCATCATCGAAGGGTAAAGGATTGCATGGAGACCCTCGTGGTGGACATACACGGTTTATTGATCCTCTGTTGCCATGAGGCTCCAGAGGAGGTCAAACCCAGGAGGGTCCAGGACAGGGTCTGACCCCGACTTCCTGTTTGCATGGGTTTATATAGGGGTCCAGGATTCGGGGAGGGAATTGGGGAATGGCCAATGGGAAGGGGAGGTGGGAGTGGTTTAGGGAAGTATAGGAGTGGTTTGAGTCCATATGTGGGGAGAATGGGGGAGTGAGGGTAGAGTTAAACTGGGGAGGGGATACAGAACTACATATTAAAACATAGGAACAGATAAATAGAACACTACAACAGATTAGCAAAGGCATCATCCCCCTGTAGTCAGCAATGAGGCCGTACCTCAAATCCTATGTTCAGTTTGGAGCCCCTCACTACAAAAAGACGTGGAGGTGCTGGAGAGTGTCCAGAGAAGGGCAAGAGCTGGTGAAGGATCTGGAACACAAGTCTTATGAGGAGCAGCTAAGAGAGGTGGAGTTGTTTAGCCTGGAGAAGTGGCGGCTCAGGGAGGACCTTTTCCCTCTCTACAGCTGCCTGAAAGGAGGTTGTAGCCAGGCAGGGGTCGGCCTCTTCTCCCAGGCAACCAGTGACAGGACAAGAGGACATAGTTTCAAGCTGCACCAGAGGAGGCTCAACTTGCATCAGGAAGAATTTCTTAATGGAAAAGGTTGTTAAACATTGGAACAGATTGCTCAGGAGGTGGTGCAATCACCATCCCTGAAAGCGTTCAAGAACAACGGGATGCGGCACTTAGTGTTATGGTCTAGTTGACGAGGTGGTGATTGGTCAAGGGTTGAACTTGGTCTTAGAGGTTTTTTCCAACCTAAATGATTCTGTGATTCTGTAATTGCTTCTTACACATAAGAAGCATACGCAGAATTTCTTCTCATACATATTGTATGAACATATAGCAACAACATGGCATCCTCAATACAGATTAGTGCTTTGAAGTAAAGTCATCCTACAGAAAAGTAACTTTTAAAAGGAAGATTTTAGACATCTTTTTATCTTCCAAATCCTTCTTTTGCATTTAAATCCTTCAGTGTAAAGTTTTGCCCTAGTACAGATGATTGGTTTACATTAGTTGAACTTTGGAGCTTTTCAAGAGCCAAAAGACATGTGAATGTAACATTTTGCCATAAACCAAGATTAGGACTTTTAACTGGAAGATACAATCTTGAATACCTCAGAAATTCGCAGAAGTCTCTGCATTTTTACTTTACTGCTGTGTTCATTATCCTCGTCCTACAGCTGTTACTTTTGTGATGTCTAACTGTAGACCTAACCCACAGACAGAAAAGTAATTATCAACATGGCAAATAAAAGCTAAATCACACAAATGCCACCCAGTATAGACATATTTGTAGGATTTCCAAAGGAAAGAATAAATTGCTGTTAAAATAATGTGAGTGCTGAATAAGAACAGCTAAGCTCACAAGAAACATCACTGACTTCAGGTTTGTTTCCCGAGACGTAAAAAAATACAGATTCATTCAAATGTTGCCAAGAAACAACTGTGCCTCAAACAGCAGCTATGAAAGAAAGGAAGATCAAGTTTACAATGTCACACAATACTACACAAACATTTCCCCCACATACCAGGTGTATCTAGCAAAAATGCAGATACATCAGAAAAGCAGGTGGTCTGCATTAGAGAAACTAACAGACACGTTCCAGTGCCAAAACCCCGCATTTTCTTACTGCTGAGAATAACTGGTTTATATTTGACATTCTGATGAAATTATAAATTGTATTCCTTTCTAAAAATCCATGTTATTCTGAAAATTTCTACATATGTACCACAACACAGAAAATAATATTGCTTAAGAATATTGAATAACACAATAATAACAATCTAATAAGTGAGTTATGTTTCAAACTACTCATAGTTTTTGCTTGGTATTTTGTTTCTGCAAAAAGGTCTAAACAAAATAGAAAAAGTGGGCTTAATTGTATGTGCAATACAAAGACATTGAAGTGTTAAGCAACACTTCAAGGCAAAAAGTAATGAATAACTGGAACAAGGATGGATAAAAATACAGTGTTATGAAGAAACAAAACATTATTTCACAGCTTAACACTGGACCCGTGATCACACTAATGAGGAACACCACAAACACACGCCTCATGAAGCAGAGTGAGAGAATCCTCTGTTTGCAGGAGAAGAGCAGAGTTGGAGCTTAGCATGCTCTTTAGCTGAAATGTTTATCTACAGAACTTCAGATTTATGCAGAGATTAAATCCATTACTTAAGAGCACTCAACCACTGCTTCTTCACAGGAGGCCTGTTACTAAGATGTACGTGGTGGGTCTCTGCTGTGGAAACAGCTGATTACAATATTCAGGTCAAAAAAGTCACCTCCAACACACTAACGAGGGAGGTGAGCACCACTGTCTATCTAAAACTGTCTGATACACAGGGAGATTAAATGCCTACTTCTATCCTTCCAGCTTTGTTTAATTAAAAAGACCTCTTAGGATTTTTAAGGGGAAAATGTTTTCAAGAAACAAATTCTTTGTCTCTGTTTCCTGAGGCATACACTAGCAGCAATTCAGAGCAGCAAGTCAGAGCCATGTTCTGAGTTCCAAAGTAGTATAAGCAGGATCATTCATTAACTGGGGTCAAGCAGAATATTCCCAATTACTTCAGCAGACACTAAGGTGGATTTTCTATGTTCACAAACATTGTACAGAGCTGATGGCTTAATCAGTTTTTTCTTTATTTATTTATTTGGCTTTTAATCTAGTTGTCTGAGGTTATTTATAGCTTGAAAGAAAAAAAAAACCCACCACGAAACAACTTCAAACAAAAAACGCCGAGCAACCAAAAACTATGGTCTTTCATAGGTCAAAGGGAAAAGGACACAGCTCAGTGAAGCAAAATAGAGTTTTGCAGGCCAACAATCTTGTGTTACCATATCTTTCAATAAAAGTGTTAACTCCAATTTCACATGAACATGTGAACTAGTAGGTGAAATACAGGGTAAAATCAAGAGAGGTACATGTTTCAACAGTGATTGACTCATTCATTAATATAATACTCAATTATACACAATTCAGAGCATTTTATATTTAGCAAGAGATATAGTACAGGCAGAGTTACAGTGGGTGACACTAAAATTATCTGTTACGTTCAAGAGAAAGTAAAATCATTAAAAGAAAAAGAAAAACAAAGCACTGCAACTTTGTCCTTGTAACAAGACTGAAACTATACAGAATCACTGTGTTTAACTCTTAAATTACAAAAACAAGCTTAAAAGCAGGACACTCATTCCATGTTTTATTCTGTATAGGTGACAAGGATGCTGTTTGTTCCCTGCAAGTTACTGAGATAGCAAAATTAAGCCAGGTGTCCTTGACACTGCTTTTGGCCTTTGTCATTTACAGCCTTAGGAAATGGCTGCTTAGGAACCAGAGCAAGGTACAATAGTACCAGCTCAAAAAAGATAAATACCCTCTATTGTACGTGCTTTGTACATTTTATGTCACAGACACTAATTACGAGACTCACACCTTTTAAGGCATGTCATTAAGCCTGAAAATTAACAAGTCCATTGTGATGATTATCTGACAATGAAGCAGGTATTATGAATTCATCAGGATGATTTTGACGTAATTGAAAGATCTTAATGCAGAACTCACAAACAAGCACAGCCACTATACAGAGTGGAAGAATGGATTTTTACAGCCATTGGCAAGAGAATTGGCTATATGAATGCCTAGCACAGACCTGCAACTCTTTTTAGCTTGCCATTGCTCATGAGTCTACTTGTATCAGGTCAGACACAGTCACAGAGCTGCAATATTTGTCTTGGTAAATGAAACCATTGCTTTGTGACCACAGCAATCTTACACAAGCATAGTAGCAGACAAGGAAAAAAACTCTCCCCTTTTATTTCCTGGGAAAGAGTTATCTCTATGTTTTCCACATCAAATCAGTATCGAGTCTAAATCCTAAGTAATGGAATACATAATGTGACAACAGCACTTTACTGAAAGCTGAGATTAATGCAGAGAAATAAAAATTTAAAACCAGTTCAAAATACTCTTAACAAACCTTTCCACTACTCTGCTGGATTTTGTGGTGTTGGTATTTGATGGGGTTTTCCTTCCTTTTTTTTTCCTTAAAAAAAAGCAGCAGCAAGCATTCTTATATATTAGCTTTTGGGAAAAGAATTTATTGGATTCAATGTTTGCTGTCCAGTGTGACATTTTGAATAGAGTAACGTTAAGCTGATAAATGTGTGACTAATTCATGGATTATTTAAATAGCATGCACAATATTACACAGACACTGCTCAGATTTCTAGTGCTAAAGATTTGTCCATGTTCTTTCAGTAAATTCCTGCTTTAACAGGGATAGAGATTAGTATTTTGTAACCAGCTTGGAATGGAATGGTTTACAATGTTTAATTTCAAAAGCATTGCTAGTTTTGTGCGTTTACATACTTGTAGGACTAAAGATTCAATCATATGCATAAATTTGTGTCCTGAAATTTGTAGTACCTTGTAGATAACCCATCACTTGACCACATTTATCTCTACAAACTTTTCTTAGTTCTAGAAAAGTTCAAAGGTTTTCCTCCAAAATCATTAGCTAAACTGCAAGCTTTGCTATTACAGCATTTCCCATAAAAATATTTTATATGCATGTATGTATTTTTTTAATATATATATACAAACATATACACACACACCTCCTCCTCTCAAGGAAAAAAAAAATCCACAGAAACAAACCATATGCTTCAGAAAATCTCTTACTTTATTTTCTGTTGGGTGTCAGCTTCAAAACTAACCTCCATCTCTCAAGCTCTACCACAGTCAGGCAATTGCAACAGTGCCTCTTGATGGACCTACAATCAAGATAAGACACTATGCATAAAAGCAAAGTAGCAAGGTCTGCTAATGTTGTCTGTTTCATGGCCTTTCAGTATTGGCAGACTACTGTTCTTCATTTTATATTCGTCCAACCTATTCTACAGGGCAGGACCACTCCACCACCAGCAGTTTCTTAATTTCCCATTATTTTCAGCATTTATGAAGAACAGTTTCCAGAACGTGTCCATGTAAAAAAATACAAACTTCACTGACAGTAAAAAGTAGCAACACAAAATTAGATTTTAACACAAGTTTATGGGCCAGAATATACGTGTTTTAAGTTAAGTATGTTATTAATTAAAACAACAGTTTAAAGCGAATGTATGGGACACGTTTATGTCTCTACAAGTTTCATCTTTTTCTTTTAAGCCAGGAAGGCTATAGGCTGGAAACAGAGCTCCATCAGCCACTGGTTATGTGATCCTGGAGACTGTTCAACAGGCTTTACCCCAAGAAATAATATGTAAACTATCACCATTATTAAAGGGTAAACAGGAATGACTGATGAACCAACACCTTAGAAACATATCACTCACGGGAAAATTTTTGCTTCTAACTTACCTTTTATCCCATGTCTATCCCAGAATGTTTTACAAGTTACATGTAATTTATTGCTCTTTTGCATGCATCCTATCTAAGGGTTTCTAAGCAAGACAGTCCTAAATGTAAAACCCAGCATTATTCAGGCAGTCTCTTTATATTGGTCAAGCAACTAATTTTATAGCCTGACAGGACCACCTGTGTGAACTTAACTTTAAGTAATAAAAGTAGTATTAAAAGAATACAGGGAAAGAAAAATAGGAAATATGAAGGGGTGATAGGACAGACACAGGAAAGAAAATGACAGGCCTAAGATTAATTTTGTAAATGCAAAAACATCATGCAATTTGCAATCAGCTCTAACTATTCAATGGTTTTCCATCAAAGCAAAGGATAGCACTTCAGGTCTCTGGTCACCCTGTAAAGCCTACTAACTTAGAAAAGGTAGTAATAATGTCAACAAGAAG
The DNA here is from genome assembly GCA_013390005.1 of Calyptomena viridis. NCBI lineage: Eukaryota > Metazoa > Chordata > Aves > Passeriformes > Eurylaimidae > Calyptomena > Calyptomena viridis. The sequence goes on from WEIV01030222.1 coordinate 75,889, forward strand.
CACTAAACCTAACAGTTCAGCTGTATTCACCTTCCTGCAGAGAAAAAGACTCATCTCATACATAACATCACATCTTAAGATCTGTAGGTGTTCTGAGCTATTTCTTCACATACCACCTAAACCTGTAGGGTAGACATGACGTTACAGAGCACACCATACAAGATTCACAGATATTGAACATGACCACAGTTTACCAATTACATATTAAAGAGTGATCCTATAAGCTGTTAGCCAGACATTTCATTGGGATTTACTCCGTAAGTTGTGAATGACCCCGTTACTTGTATAAAGCAGTCTCCAAAAAAACAAAGGCTGGTTCTGCCTAAGTGTGCATGCCCAACAGGGTCTCATTCCTGTTTTATTACAGGAGAGAACAAAGGTTGAATAGAACGGTGTTTCACATGCAGGAGACAGCACTCACCTCTCTCACATGTCAATACAATATTTTAGTGCTGACAGCACATCTTTGACAATAAACTAAAAAGCTTTTCAATTTTACATCCGTTTCTCTGGTTTGACATATCCTCAATTTAAAGCAAGAGAACTCTCCTTTTATGGTATGATACAATGGGTTTATGCAATAGATGGCTTCCATGAGAACTCAGCAATGACGGCCTTCAACAAGTTGCTTACATAAAAATCCAATTTTTTCATATACTTGCCATGCAATTAGAATTTTGTGGTCACTGAAAATCTACGTGTTTATTTCCACTCCAGTTCTTAACAGGACCATCATACTAACAGTCCACTTTTCTACTTACAAAACAGACCAAACAAGACAAGAGCATTGGTACAGACTTGTATGTGGAAAAAAGAAGGAAAAAAAAAAGCCCATGTAAAATCTCAGAGATCAGAGATATTTACATCCAAGCAAACTGGACATTTTGAAGGCAATAACTGGAAATTGGAGCTACCCATCACCTTTATGAGAAGTTAAAACTCTTCTTTATATATACACTAAGCTTTCAAAATTTTTGGCGACTAATTTTAGCCTTGAGTTGGGATAACACTTTGACAGTTGACCCCAACCCTGAGTCCAGTTGAACTGGGTGCATTTCTAACTTCACATTAACTACAAAATCAGAATCTTCAAAGCCACAATTCAGAACTGCCTCAGTTGACATTCCTCCCACTTAGGTAAGGTGAAAAATACTTTCTTTCAGAATCAAAACAGAACACCAGAAAAGCCACAGTCACAGCTTCCAGGACACCCTTTTTATAGGTTTGTCCTGCAGCTGCTACGAATATTGATAAGGTATAATACTGTCTATTCACATTTACATTTGTGAGTTTACAAAACACTTTCTATCACAATATGTTCATACGACAAAAAACCAAAACATTTATCTCCCATTATGCATATTAGTAAGTAGAGAATTATTATTTCATACTCTTGTAGTAGCATCTTA
>WEIV01030224.1:17591-28225 GCA_013390005.1 Calyptomena viridis
ACCATTCCCATGCTCATCCCACCATTCCCATCCCCTCCCTGCCCTCCTCATTCCTCAGTTTCCCAGGCCCAGCCAGGGGCGCAGGACAAGGGGACACCACCCACCCCAGCACCAGGGCGGGGGTCCCCAGCACCCCAATCCAGCCCCCCCCAAGACCCCAGGCTGGGATTTGGCCCCGGGCTGGGAATGCCTGGCACACCCCATCCCTGCCCACAGCCCGGGATCCGGGAAGCAGAGCCCGGAGTGGAGCCCTGGCGTCACCAGGACCTCGGGGACATCGGGGACAGACACCACTGTGAGTCCCCACACCCCCCCGGAGCTGCCGGGGGTCCCCCAGGGCTCTCCGGTCCCCCATTCCCAGACCTGCCATCCCAAAGGAAGCCGGAGTGCTTTCCTGGGAAGGAGCCAGCGGCACTCGGGAAGAGCCGCAGCCCCGCCCTGTCCCCGCTGCCGGGAGGGGACACCCGAGGGGACAGGGATGTGGGAAAGAGCATCCAGGGGCTGCGTGACAGCTGGGAGGGGACACCAGGGGTGGCCCAAGGGACCTGCTGCGTCCTCGGAGCAAATCCCAAAAAGCTGCCACCCAGCCCAGGGTGACACTGAGCCGTCCCAGGGTCCCCAATCCCGTCTCCCATGGAATTGTCACCCCCCCGGGCACTGAGGGGACACTTTACCTTCTGGCAGGGAGGTGACACTGATGACACGGAGGTTGGGGTTGGGGACAGGGAGGGCATAGACGTCCCCCCCCAACCTCTGCATGGGGGGCAGCAGGAATGTGATCTCGTACTTGTGCAGGATCTTCAGGAATCCCACCTGGAAGGGGGGACACGGGGGGGGTCACACCAAGGCAGGTGGCCCTACACTGTCCTGGATTGTCCCCACCTGGGGACAGGGACACATAGGGGAAAACACCTGGGGGGGGGTTGTGTCCTAAATACCCCCCTGCTCAATCCCGGGGGGATTTGTGTCCTAAAATAATTGGGAAAATGCAACAAACATGATGATTTTGCACAAAACAAGTGGCAAAAATAAGCAGTCTGGGGCAAAGCTCTGGGAATAACAACCTGGGGGTGTCACGGGAACAGGGAGCAGTTTTCCAGTGTGAGCCATTCCTAGTCTGGAAAAGCCACGAGTGTGTCTTCCCATGGAATTTATCCACTGCCGTGATGAAAACCAGAGCCCTCTGGAGCTGGACACCTCGGAAAAAGCCATTTTGGGAAGGGAGCAGCAGCTCCTGTGTGACACAAACCATTCCTGAGGGAGAATCCGGAGCAGAGCCAGGATCCAGCACAGCCAGAGGGTGAAATCCCCCAAAACTCCCGTGTCCTGGGCTCATCCCCAGCAGCTGGAGAAGGGAAGGATCCAGGGAGAGCTTGGAGCCCCTTGCAGAGCCTAAAGGGGCTCCAGGAGAGCTGGAGAGGGACTTGGGACGAGGGCTGGAGGGACAGGACGCAGGGAATGGCTTCCCACTGGAAAAGTGGAGATTGGGTGGGATATCGGGAAGGAATTCTTGGCTGTGAGGGATGGAATTCCCAGAGGAGCTGTGGCTGCCCCATCCCGGGAAGTGTCCCAGCTTGGACGGGGATTTGGAGCCACCAGGTGTCCCTGGATGAGCTTTAGGTCCCTCCCAACCCAAACCATCCCACGATCCATCCACTTAAAACCACGGAAACACCATTTGGTTTTCCAGTCCAAGACCTAAGGACCCTTTTCTCCGGAGGGGACAGGAGCAGGGCCAGGAGAATCCCAAACCTCCCGGTGCTGTCCCAGACCCCCAAGTCCCCACGAGGGTCCCCCCCGTGTCCCCGAGCGGGGGGTGGGGGCTCTGCCATCCCCCCCCCTCCCCCCGGAGCACGTGCCGTGCCGGGGTGTCCGTCACGTGCCGCGCGGGGACGGGAGGGGGGGGAAAAATAACAGGAGCCGCCCCCGGAATGCTGATTGTCGGGAGAGATCCATCATCCAGCGCCAGCACCCGGCACTGACTCAGCGCTGATGCCACCGCAGGTGGAACACGAGGTGCCACCGCGCCGGGCTCCTTGTCCCCTCCGCTGTCACCACCCCCGGAGCCTCTGGAATGCCGACCCCTCCCACGGGAATGTGGCTGGAGGGAGTGAGGGGTGTGACACGCGGCTCGGCAGAGGGGACAGAGGGGACAGTGCCACATGTCACCCTGGCACCCGGCAGGTCCCCGAAGCCCCCCCTGGCAGCCCCCAGAGCTGCCCCTGGCGCCGGGTTTGGGGACAAAGGGGGTGACTCCAGAGCCAGCCCCACCCTGCGGTGCCCTCGGGAATGTCACAGCCACCCCTGGGGGGACACGGGATTGTGGGGGGCTCCCCCCGGGAACCACCCAAAAGTGGGAATTGTGGGGAGATGGAGCCACGGGCAGCAGGAGCCCCAGAGCCCCCCGGGGGGAGCCCACTGTCCCCTGTGCCCACCTTGACCAGGAAGCCACCGTCCTTGTCCGGTGTCACCATCACGGCCGAGTCGTGGAGCTGCTCCTGGAAGTGCACGTGGCCGTGGGACCCCTCGGGGGGGGGGCTGGGGGCGAAGCGCACGGAGCCCCCCTTCCCTTTGCTGCCTGTGGGTGACACAGCCCCTGTCACAGCCCCCTCCGTGTCCCCAGGGGTCACCGGGGTCCCCAGTGGGGGCTGGATCGACGCGGGACATGAAGGGGCTTCCCCATCGCCCCCCTCCTCCCTGTGCCACGGGCTGGGGACACGGGGACACAGGGAGCTCCCCGTGGAGAAGGGACCTGCCCAGAGGGTCCCCATGTGTCCCCAAGGGTCCCCTGGGCTCGGCAGCATCCGCTCCCTCCCATGAACTCCTCGGGATGAGTGGTGACATGGGCTGGGGACACGGGGACACAAGCGACCTGTGGTCACAGGGAGCTCCCCTCGGACCTGCCACCACACCCTGAGGGTCCCCGAGGGTCCCCGGGAATCCGCTCCCTCCCGTGCCCCCCTCGGGATGAGCGGTGCCCCAGGCTGGGGAAGGGACACAGCAGGGACAAGGACCAGGGTTGGGACAGCTTCCCACCCATCCCAGAGCCAGGATTTTGGGGAGCAGCCCGCAAAGCCCTGCGAGCACAGCCACCTGCCTGGGGACACTGCTGTCCCCGCAGGACCCCCAGGCACAAACACCGGGGGATTTTCCACGTGCACGGTTCCACCGGGCTCTGTGGGAGCTTCCAAGGAAAAGCAGCCTCTCTCCCTCCTCCTCCTCCTCCTCCTCCTCCCCCCGAGCCCCCGGCCCCGCTCCCTCCATCTGGCAGCGCCGGGAGCAGATTGTCGCCTCCTTGCCTGAAGAAAAGGTTCTTTGTGCTGGAAGCGCCGGGAATCCCGGGATTTAATGACCCGGCATTGTTCAGCCGGAACAGCGCGGCCGAAATCCCTTCCACCCGCGGGGACAACAAGGGACACGGGGAACAAGGCATGTGGCCACACATGGGGACACACGGGAGACCCCACCCAGCGCCGTGTGACAAGGGACAGCCACCCCCTGCCCCTCGGGAACGCCACGATCCCAAGGATCTCCGTGGATCCCACATCCCGACCGAACGCGGTGACGGGAGAGCTCCCAGCCCGTCGGGAATCCCAACGCCTGGCAGGGATAATTCCAAAGGAGTCTCTGTCACTGGGCAGGGCAGGTGGCACCTGGGGACAGCACCCGGGTGGCCGCGGGGCTCGGCACGGCCAAGGAGCCGGGCTGCTGTCCCGGGAACCGGCTGTCCCGGGATCCGGGTGTCCCAGCCCGGTGACCTGGAGTGGCTGCACCGTGCCCCGTCCCTGTCCTGGCCCAGGAGGGGACAGCAGGGACCTGGCAGGAGGGGACAGCCCGGGCAGAGCCTGCAGGGGTGACACGAAGGGAGGTGACAGGCAGGAAGTCACCTGGATCTGGCATTTCCCCCCCGTGCCCACGGCAGGAGGGTCCCCGGGACCTGCCGGACCCTCAGAGTCACCGTGTCCCCCCACACGAGGGTGCCCGGGTGTCCCCCAGCAGCTCGGGACCCCCCCAGCCCCTCTCCCTTGGGAACAAGGCAGGTCCTGTTGTTGTCCCAGCCTCATCCTGCTGGGATCATCCAGTGGGAGTGAAGCCCCCGGGATGGAGCCCCAGGCCCCGTTCCCCCCGGGATTCCAGGAGCACAAAGGAGCCGGAATCCCACCCGGGAGCGGCACAAAGGGCCCCCTCGGGCTTTGTCTGGGCTCCTTTCCCCCCATCCCGGCACTGCCGGAGCCTTCAGGAGCAGCCGGGATCCAGGAGCATCCCGGGAGTGGGGGGTGCAGGGGCTGTGCTGTCACCGGAGCAGGGAGTGGAATGTCCCCCTGGTCCCCTGTGGCCACCGACCGCTCCACAGACCCCTGAATCCCTGGATATGGGCAGAGGGACCCCAAGAGCTCCAGGCAGCCCCTGNTCCTGTTGTTGTCCCAGCCTCATCCTGCTGGGATCATCCAGTGGGAGTGAAGCCCCCGGGGTGGAGCCGCCCCAGGCCCTCTTCCCCCCGGGATTCCAGGAGCACAAAGGAGCCGGAATCCCACCCGGGAGCGGCACAAAGGGCCCCCTCGGGCTTTGTCTGGGCTCCTTTCCCCCCATCCCGGCACTGCCGGAGCCTTCAGGAGCAGCCGGGATCCAGGAGCATCCCGGGAGTGGGGGGTGCAGGGGCTGTGCTGTCACCGGAGCAGGGAGTGGAATGTCCCCCTGGTCCCCTGTGGCCACCGACCGCTCCACAGACCCCTGAATCCCTGGATATGGGCAGAGGGACCCCAAGAGCTCCAGGCAGCCCCTGAATCCTTGGAAACAGGCAGAGGGACCCCCGGCAGAGCCACGGGAAGAGGGGATGCCAAGAATTCCAGGGAGCCCTCACATCCCTGGATATGAGCAGATAATATCTAATAATCCCAGCAGGATTATGGACAGAGGGGACCCCTGGGAAGGGCCACCAAGGCAGGAGCCTGGCCCTGGATCCGGGCAGGGATCCTGGGAATGGACAGGGGATGGGGGGGACCTGGACTCACCCTTGCCAGCCGTTGCCATGTGTCCCCTCGTGTCCCCTCCGCTGTCCGGTGTCCGTGTGTCCAACTTCAACAGCTGGGGCCGGGGGGCATCGTCTGGGAACGGAGCTGGAGCTGGCAGGGAATGGGCAGGGAATGAGCAGGGAACGGGCAGGGAATGGGCAGGTGAGGCAGGAGTGGGCACAGCCGGGGTGGCACCGTGGTGGCACTGAAGGGCTGAGATTCCAGAGCTCCCAGATCCCTTTTCCCTGGGATAACGGGGGTCCCAGGCTCAGGGTGGGCACTGCCCCCCCAAAGGAGCCAGGCTGGGGGTGATGGGGCTCCCGCCCCCACCCAGAAATCTGGGATCTGACACCCCAAATATCCCAAAGTTGAGGGTCAAATCTCCTCCCTGGGGACTCCCCGGCCTCATTCCCCCTTGGAAGGACACAGGAGCCTGGACATGGGCCGGGAATGCCGATGGGCACCCAAGGAATTGGGCAGTGGGAGGTGGGGGCCCAAACCAGCCAAACACAGGGAAAATCATGGAAAAAAAAAGGATCAAATCATCCTGGGGGGAAATGGGATGAAATAAAGCCGAGCTGACACGGGGGAGCCTCTGCTGTGGGTGGGGGGGCTCAGAGACCCTCCCCACGACCCCCGGGGCTTCCACCGAGCTGATCCCGCCGGGAAAAGCGCCGGGAGGGAAGAGCCCGGGATTTGCGGTGTCTCAAGGCACGCGCGGGGGACACCCCAAAAGGCAGAATTTGGGGTGTCTCAGCCCAAAACGCCCCCGTGGGGTGGGAGGGACCTCAGGGTGNCTCCCTCGCTCACCGCCCGTTCCGTCCCCGCCGCCGCCGCCGCGCTCCCGGTCCCCGCTTCCCGCTGCCGGGACACGCCCCCTCCCTCCCATTGGCCAGCGCACACCCACCGCCCCTCCCATTGGTCCGCGCCCCCGCCGGTCACGCCTCTGGGTCACGCCCACCTGCGGCTTTTACCGGGTGTTGCTAAGGGGCGGGACTGTTGCTAGGGGCGGGGCCGGTGGTTGCGGANCGGAAGCCAATAGGAGGCGGGTGCGCGCGGAGCGGGGCGCCCCCTGTGGGCGGCGGGGGAACTGCACCGGTGGGCGGGACCCCCGATCCCGCGGGAACGTTGCCATGGAAACGGGGCGATGTCCGGCGAGTTTGGGGCTCCGACCCCTATCGCCGACAGCGGCAGAGTCGCTACAGTGTGGCGACACCCCAGGGTGGGCCGGAGCCTCCGCTGGGCGCTGCGGCACCGGGGTGGGGCAGGGCTGGATCATCCCATCCCTGCGCATCCCAGCGCATCCCATCCCACCCCTTCCCATCCCATCTCATCCAAACCTGTCCCATCCCCTTGTATTCCCTCCCCATCCCACCTCATCCCATCTAATCCCAATTCCATTCTATCCACCTCACCCCATCCAATCCCAGGGGCATTCCATCCATCTCAGCCCTTCCATCCTATCCCAAATAATCCTTATTGTATCACATCCCAGTTCTGTCCCGTCCCACCCACCTCATCCCATTTTATCCCATCTCATCCCATCCCTATTCCACCTCATCCTAATTCCTTCCCATCTCATGGATTCCATTCCATTTCATCCCAGTCCCTGAGAACAGCTGAGACTGGGAACAGCCAGCCCCATCCCATCCATTCCAATGGTGCTCCCAGTCCCTGGCTGTTCCCGCTGGGACAGGGGACAGGGAACAGCCACATCCCACCGGGAGCTGCTGGGGCTGGGAAAGGCACCGGGACACGGCAAACGCCTCCGGTTCCCTTTGGAAGAGCACGGCTGGCTGGGAATGACGGGGGGCAGCGGGGTCAGGGGACACGTGAGGGACAGGGGGGACGTGTCACCCCCAGGGGGCCAAGCTGACCCCCATCCCGGCAGCTCCAGCTGCCAGAACGCTTAAAAAACCGGGATCCACATTCCCAGGGATCCGCAGGCACCCCAGGGGAGTAGGGACAGGGGACATGGGACAGCCTGGGGGGCACAGCAGGGACAGGGGTCACAGTGAGGGACAGGGGACATGGGACAGCCTGGGGGGCACAGCAGGGACCGGGGTCACAGTGAGGGCTATCCCATGTCCCCTGATGTCCCCGGATCCCTGGGAATGTGGATCCCGGGCACAGTGAGGGACAAGGGGGACATGTCACCCCCCGGGGGGCTGTGCTGACCCCCCATCCCGGCAGCTCCAGCTGCTACAACACTTAAAAACCCGGGATGCACATTCCCAGGGATCCGTGGAGCCGCAGCTGCGTCCTCACCTCCCCACGGTGACACCACACACGACCAGGGAGTGGACACACAGAGCCCACATTGCCCAAACCACCAGGTTTTCCCCTAAAACGGGACCGTGGCACAGGGACGGTCCCCACATCCCACAGCCGGGGATGTCACCTGGGATGGGGGACACCCGCGGGCCCCCCGTGCCAGGCTGAGCACGGGGTCAGTGCCACCCCCCAGCTCCGTGTGCTGGGGGCGGATTTGTCCCGGGATTACAACAACAAACGGATTTGGGAAGGGATTAAATCCCGGCGTCTGCCGGGCTGAGCAGCCAACGGCGTCCCCACGATGGTGTCCCCACCCTGATGTCCCCTCCATCCCCACGGTGTCCCCAAGCAATGTCCCCCTTCCCACACTGATGTCCCCCCACGGTGTCCCCACATTTCTGCCCCACCCCGTTCCCCCGCTCCAGCCGGGACCAGAGCCCCCCATCCCCCGCAGCACCTCCACCTCATCCCAGCGAAAATCCAGGACTTTAATTCCCAGTGAGGGAGGGGAAGGAAGCAGGAGCTGGGCGCGCTGGGAGGCAGCTCCTGGGAGGCACTGGGATGCACTGGGAGGCACTGGGAAATACTAGGATGCACTGGGAGGCACTGGGAAATACTAGGATGCACTGGGAGGCACTGGGAAGTACTAGGATGCACTGGGAGGCAGTCCTGGGGAGGCATTGGGACACATTGGGAAGCCCTGGGACACACTGGGACACACGGGAAGCACTAGGACGCAGTTCCTGGAAGGCACCGGGAAGCACTGGGATGCACCGGGGAGCACTGGGATGCACCGGGGAGCACTGGGAAGCACTGGGACACCGTCCCGGCGGCCCCTCAGCGCCGCTGGCCCTTCCCCTGCTGCAGCCGCCGGCTCAGGTCGTCGATCCGCAGGTTCTTAAGGAGCAGGAGCTGCTCCAGCCGCTCCACCTTCGCCTGCAGGATCTGGGAGACCCCCCGCGCTGGGTTTGGGGGGGCGGGAGGCACTTCCACCCCCCCCAGCCCTATTCCAGGGGGAGGGATCTGTCTGGGATAGGGGACGGAGAACGAGGGGACAGGGACCTTTTCCTCGGGAAAAACTCAGGCGGGTGAGGAGCAATCCCAGATTTGGGGTCCCAATCGGAGTTAACCCCCCCAAAATGGAAGTCCCAGCCCCTCCCAGGTCCTGCGGACAACTTTTTCCCATCCCAGGTATCCCGCAGGATTCCCGTCCTTCCCAACATTTGACATGAACCATTTTAGGCAGAATTTTAGGGATGAAACCGCCCCAAAACCCACCCAGGGGGGAAACAGGGATCCCTGGAGCCCCGGGATGGCCCCGAGGACGCGGGGAGGGGCTGGGGTTGGGAACAGGGAATGAGGGCACGGGCGGGAAGGATGCGAAGGGAAAAGCTGTTCCCAGAGGAGGGGATCTGCAGGGAGGGGCTTTCCGGGGGATTTCACGGGATAAACGCCGGGAAAACACCGTCTGTCACGGGGGGAGGGACAGCAGCGTGTCCCCCCGGTCCCAGCGGGCTGTCCCTGCCCGTCCCGGCGGGATCGGGACGGGAGCGATGCCCGGCTCACCTGGATGGTCTCCCGTGCCAGGTGCAGCGCCCGCTCCTGCTCCACCACCTGCTGCTGGATGGCGGCGTCCGCCCGGACCCCCCGGACCCCCCCGGGCTGGCCCGTCACCCCCCTGCGACAGGACAGGGCACGTGGGGACAAGCACCGACCCCTCCTGTGGCCCCCGGAGCTGCACAGGCCGGGGGGGTTCCCCAAATCCTGCCCCTCCCCTCCCCATAGCTCAGCACTCCCCCGACTCCCACAGGGACCCCGGAATTCCACAGAGACCCCCAAGGACTCCCTGACACCCACGAGGACCCCCTGACCTACAAAGGGACCCCCCAGACCCCATGGGATCACCCAGAGACACATGAGAACCCCCCAACCCACACAGGGACCCCCAGATTCCTACAGGGACCCCCAGACCCCCAGGGGGACCCTCTAGACCCCTACAGAGACCCACAGACATCCTTGGGAACCCCGTGACACAAACAGGGACCCCCAGACCCTTACTGGGACCCTCAGTGCCACTAAGGGACCCCTTGATGCCCACAGGGACCCTCCAGAGCCCCATGGGGACCCCCAGGGACACGTCACCTGCACAGCCCTCACCTCCCCTGCTGGGAGCAGCCCCCTCCCACGTCGCCTCTGACCTCGGAATGGCCTGGAAAACCCAGCAGGGAGTTTGTCACCTGCCCAAACACCCCTGTCCCCTCACAGGGACCCCCTCCCCTTCCCCTCAGCCCTACCTGTCTCCAAGTATCCGCCCTCCTCCAGTGCTGGCTGTGCTCCTGGGGGCTGCAGGGAGAGGCAGGAAAACAGGGAGAGGCAGGAAAACACATGGAACACCTGGCCAGGAGCCTGGGGGGGCTCTGGGGGAGCCCTGTGGGGGCCAACCCCCACCCTCTGCCATGGGCAGGGACACCTCCCACTGTCCCAGGTGGATCCAACCTGGCCTTGGACACTTCCAGGGACCCAGGGGCAGCCACAGCTTTGCTGGGAAATTGATTCCAGGGCCTCCCCACCCTCCCAGCCAGGAATTCCTTCCCAATCTCCCATCTCTCCCTGCCCTCTGGCAGTGGGAAGCCATTCCCTGTGTCCTGTCCCTCCAGCCCTTGTCCCAAGTCCCTCTCCAGCTCTCCTGGAGCCCCTTGAGGCTCTGCCAGGGGCTCCAAGCTCTCCCTGGATCCTTCCCTTCTCCAGGGGAACATTCCCAGCTCTCCCAGCCTGGCTCCAGAGCAGAGGGGCTCCAGAATCCTGGAATGCTTTGGCTCGGAAGGGACCTTAAATCCCATTGATTCCACCCCCTGCCATGAGCAGGGACACCTTCCACTGTCCCAGGTTGCTCCAAGCCCATCCAGCCTGGCCTGGGACACTCCCGGGCTGGCAGCACGTGGCACACGACACACCTGTGCCCCCATGTGCCCCCATGCCCAGGTGCTGCTCACCTGCCCAGACACGCCCTTGCTCTGCCTCTGCCTCTCCTCAATCTTGTCCCGCAGGATCAGCAGCACCTGCTCGGCCGTTCCCGGCCGGCTCTGGACCAGCTGCTGGATCGTCTCCTCCGGGATCCGCAAATTCAGCTTACTCAGCACCTTCCTAAAAATGGGGGGGGTCACCCGGTGGGGGGGGTCCAAGGGGACAGGTACCCCCCGCCCACACCCCCCTCGCAGGGACATTGTGGGGACACGGAGCTCCCAGGGTGGGGACAATGGGGGGACCCTGCCTTGGGACAGGCCGGGACACCGGGAGGGCACTCGGGGGGACAAATGGGAGGGGCACCTGGGGGGACAAACGGGGGGG
>WEIV01030226.1:2204-33928 GCA_013390005.1 Calyptomena viridis
AATTTTGGATACAGGTCATTGTTTTTATATCTTTAATACTGTAAGAATGATTGACCTTTATGTATTCTTATAGTGGTCCTGCAGTAACTGCTAGGCCCACTGAGAAAGGCAGTCATGTACATACATACAACTTTTTTCTTGCCTTTTTTCTCATGGATCAGGCATCGTTGTGGTCATTCCAGCTGGTGCTACCCTTGTTAATATGGGACTTCATTCACTGTGAAGGCATAGGAATACTGTTCTCACTAATCCTGTGAGATTATGGGTTGANATTGAGTTTGGTGCTGATAAAAAGTGTTGCAAATTATGTAAATTATTATTATATTGAAATGCCCAATTATAAGAAGGTAAGAGTCTGTCTTGTCTATGGATGGCCTATTCACATAATAATTAGATGTATATGGTTGCCTGCGCAGCATCCTAACCATGTGCAGTGTGGATATAAATGATGCTCTAGACTGGGGTGTCCATACTGGAAAGAAAGCAGTGAAGAGGTGTGCAACATTTTGAGTAAAGATTTTAGATGAAAATAAAAGGATCTAGGACCTGACATAGCCTGGGGAGAAGTCACAAAGTATACATTAAAGATACATCTGATGAGAAAATTGTACTTTGTTGAAGGGTCAAGTTTTTATGTGCCTTTTCAAGGCTGGAAAGGTAGAAATGGGAAGAACTTGTAAGTGATGCCTTTTTTTGCTGTGGGTTATTTTTAACCAAAACCATTAAGTGAGCTTCTTTATGTCTGACCTCTGCAAACTTCTCTGTTTGTCCACCTGTGAGGGTGCGATAAACGTCAACAGAGGAGCAAAACTAAGTGAAGAAAAGTGAGAAGGCAAAAATGCCTTAAGAGCTCCTTAAACTAGATCTGCTACCAAAGGTAATACAGTGTAAAAATAATCCTATATTCAGGTACATTTTTGTAAGTTTAAAAGCTAAAAGAGTTCTGATGATGAATAAATTACATTTTTAAACTGGGCTTGATTGATAAGTGAAATTATTTTCTTTTATTGTTGATTNAAGGTATTTTCACAAGAGAAAATATATCCAGATTTAATTTGGAAAGGGCAACAATTGTGGCAGAGCAAGAAAGTGAGCTGACACTACATTTGCTGACAATTACCCTATTCTGTTGGAATAGGACAGATAACTTGTGATGCTGAACTCAAGTCCATCTGCCTTGAGGATGAAGGTGGGAAGGAGTAAAACACACGCACAGCCATTCATATAATGAATGAATTCCTGGATGAACAACAGGTTTTGATGCCTGGCTCCCATTAGCCCTGTTCTATACCCACTGCAGAGAGTGGTGACCAGGGTGATAATGACCTTTGCTTCAGCATGTGCATGGTAAGTCTGAGACATTGCACAATGATGAACTCACTGTCTCGCCACTGTACAGTTCTTGTGCACATATTTCAGTCTAAGAAATCCCAGACAGAAATGTGAGCCCCCAGGGCTGTAAATCACCATTTTCTCACTGAATCCTAAGGCCGATGAAACTCAAGTTGGCTTTAAGCCTGTACAAGAACAGTGGAGATGTTTGCACTCTGGGAAGACTTAATGTTTTAAATAAATCTCTGAAGTTCTCAGATTGTGGATATTTCAGGTCTGGAAAAGGGCATGACCAAAGAGAGCTGAATGGACAACAGATTTTTATATTTTTAAATATTTTTTTTGCATTCCTTCTTCTTTAAACCATTTGCCAGATCCCAGCATGGAGTTTAAATATTGAACTGCTAGTATTGCTAGGTAGGCAATCCCTTTCCAATCTCCTTTTAGCTTGATAAGTCAGGAGACATCTGCTTATTTCATCTCCAAATCATAAGTAATCTTTATTAAGTTCTTTCTCAAAAAGAAAAATTTCCATCTCCACATTGGCAGTTTTCCAAATGTAGTGCCTTTCAGCGTACAAAAAAGAATAAGCTGACAATTCCTTTCTATTTCAGAGCACTTTACCTTTATTCAAAGTGCTTAGTGCATTCTTATACTGACTAAAGATGGATGAAAGTGGTTTGGGTTGGTTTGTTTTGTTTGCTGTTATACAGCTGTACTGCCAACAACTTGTTTTTCTAAACGTCATCTTTCTTTATTTCCCTTGTGGGCGTGTATTTTTCACTTTAAGGAAATAATTTTTGCTCACTATTCAGAAGCATCAGAGCTGAATATAAAACTTTAGGTCTACTTCCAGGAATGGCATGAAAATATATACTATAATAAACTTTATCTTTCACGCATCTCAGAGAAATAGTCCACACCACTTAAAGGCCACCAAAGAAAAGAACCATATCTGGAATTTCACTAGAAATTTGGGTTTTTTTCGCACAGAAAAAACGTGTTGAAAAAACACAATCGAGTTCAGTACTCAGGATGTTCTCCCTTCCACCACAGCATCACTCACTGCCTCTGCCTGTGTGTGATATTTCCCTAATGATTATTATTATCATATGAGTTCTGCTTCAAAACTGCTGTGCATGAACTAGACCTGAGAGCTATCATGGAAGGGAATGATAGTGGGAAAATTATGAATAAGCTTCAAAGTTATGAATCCAAAAACAGTGCTTCAGTGCTGTCTTTTGCTCTACGCAAGTAGTCACCACCATCCCACAGCTGAGGAAACCTGCATGGGAGTTTGCTCTGCCAGAAAATGGTCATTAGGAAAAGGTAAGAAAAAGCAGCGAGTGAAGTTTTTCATCTCAGCACATTTGAATATGTTTCCTGTGATCAGCTACTATAGCTCTTTGTTTTTTGTCTGTTATCAGCTTTAGAAGCATACTTGAAACATTTTAGCACTTGCAAGTCAAAGATGAACTTTTCTTGCAATACTTATATTTTCTGATTAAAATTGTCTTGTGCTCTTAAAATTGTGCTCTTTAGGGATGATCTTCTCCTGGTACTGAGGAAACAGGTACTCAGGCTGATGCAGATTTGCTATATGCTTAACTGCTCACATTCAGGACTTGGTTGCCTTCCCACAGAACAGGATGGGACTCATAGAAACGGAAGAGGAGCCCAAGCCATTGAGCAGGCTGCCCCACACTCATAAAATCAGTTGGCTGTGATCTCCAGCCACTTGCCTTAATGAAGCTGTGAGATTGGTTTTATTATGTGTAGTGGGTGGTGGAGCTTAGTAATTTAAATCAGATGTGTAACTAAGGCTTAAAGCTATGAGGTGAGAGAATTTGCGTTTGTGGTGTTTATCAAGTGTCACAGTCATCCATAGTTTTAAAATGATATTTTTTCCTTGTTCCTGCTGTTCAGCTTTAGTCATTATGCCTTCTATAGGTTGTGTGACATGTTCCAGAATTACTGGGGAGAGGAGGTTGGGACTAGATGATCTTCAAGGTCCCCTTCCAACCCAAACCATTCTATGATTCTGTGATGCTTGTTCTGCCTCTAGTTATAATTCACAATGTCACTTGCCATTGCAAGATTTTGTTTTCAGTTTCAGTTATGCTTCTGTAAGTCTACCCCAGCAATATATAATTTGTCAGGTTTTCATTGTACTCTGAACGATTAATCAAAACCAACCCAACCATTTGAAGAAAAAAAAAAAGATAGGTGAAAAATACTGTTTGTTTATAGCAAAGGTGTTTAAATGAGAGACATTTATTTGTCCTTTGAGGCACAAACTGCAAGAGCAGTTTGTGATTATTTCTCTGTTGCCACATGAAACTGCTTAAATGTGCAAAATCTATGTAAAAAATGTGCAAAGTGTTTAAATTTAAAAGCTTCAGTAGGAACATTTGCTACATGTGAGAAAAGAAGATCAATGTCTCTCAACCAGGAAGCTAGCCATTAAAATGACTACAATTCTTCTTTTGCGATCTGTATGCATTCACTCACAGAAGCAGGAAAATAAAAAGAAAAAAAACCGACAAACAACAACAACAATAAAACCCAGTGTCCAATGTTAGTAAGATGCCTTTTTATTTCTTCTCCCCTGCAAAAAACCCCAGTGAGTCAGACTTGGTCCTGGCTTAGAATGGTTGTGTGGTTCTGTGAAAGGAAGGAAAGGAAGGAAGGAAGAAAGAAAGGAAGGAAGGAAGAAAGGAAGGAAGGAAGAAAGAAAGGAAGGAAGAAAGGAAGAACTTGGCAAACATTGATATGGATAATAGTCATATTCATAGCATTTATTCTTAGTATGCTCTTCATCCTGTGTACAAAATAAGATAGACATCCCTCAGAAGAGGGTGGAAGCTTGTATTGCATGTGAGGATTGAATCACAGCATACAAACACAAACATGCTGTGACAATCCATGTTTAAATTCTTGATTTCTTCATTGTAAGGAACTTGAAGTGGTAGTAAAAACAAGCACACTCTACATATAGTCCATCATTCTACTTGGCATCAGTTTTTGGGCTGTATGTTAAATTCCTCTAGAAAATATAGAGTAAGTCACAGTGCCATTTTCCAATCTCATTTGCATATATAATTTTTCATTAATATTGCATACACAGATGATTCTGCTCCAGTCCTATTCCTCTTTTTTTTTTTTCAACCTGAAATCAGTATAATTTTAAATATTCTACCCGTCAGATTAAATGTATTGTATTACTCATAATACACATTAAAGCAGTTAAGCTTTTTTATTGTTCTTTACAAACATCTCAGCATAACAGTGAATTTAACAACATTAGGTTTGGGCAAGAAGGACTAAATAACAGGAAATGATCTATGTTTCATAGCTCCAAGTACCAAGCAAATAATACATGCTACTCATTTTTCCTATTGCAGATATGACTTTTTTTAGGAATAAGAAATTAGAAAATTAAAAATGTCCTCTTCTCTCATTTTAATATGTTTTACTGTTATGGAATTTTATCATGTTGGATTGGTCTTTAGGAATGGAAAAAAGAAAGACAAAAAGCTGTAGTTTGGAGACAAGCAAAAAGAGGAACTAAACTATACAGCATAGCAATACTTTGTCTCTTCAATGGATTTCTGCTGACTATACAACTTAATTTGGCGAACATGAATGAAATAGAAATCTGATATATACGTCTGGTGAGACTCAGGCAAAGTAACAAACTACTTTGTAGGTGACATTTTGTGCCATTTAAAGAGTATTTTTTGTTTGTTATTGGCTTAAGTTTATTCAATGTGCTCAATTTACATTTGACTTTTTTTTTCATGTATTCTATAATAGAAGATGGGTTCTTTCAAATACGAAGTAGTGAAGATGCTACATAAGTGAAGTTTATAGTAAAGGAGGGTTTAGAAACAAAATTTTAATCCAAGGCAGACAGATTAAGGTCCTCACTTTTTCCAGCACTGAATACCAAACGGTTCCTGCTGATTTCAAGGTACAAGAATGATAGTGAATTGTTCCTCTGCACAGGGTAATTACAATTTTGTGCTATACCTGTCCTGGCTGTCTGTACCTAACCTGTTGCACTGGGAGGACAGCTGGACTGCAAACACTTGCAAACACTTAACTGGAGGGTGGCATCACTGTCACAGAACTGGACAACTGGCAATACTAAACACCAGATGTTTGCAAACAGCTTTGCTTTTGAATGCATTTATTTTTGCTATTACTCCTTAAAAACAGGTCTTTCCACCCAATTCTTGTTGCTTCTCAATTCTTCTCCTGTCTATGTAATGGTGTACCCTGCAGGATGAGACAAAGTTTGGTCAGATATTCAGGGCTGGTGCCTAGCATGTCTTCATCAGTCTCAGCACAGGGCTTCCACCTTGCTCTGTGGGGTGTCAGAGAGTGTGACAAAATGGGGATAACTTCCTTGCAGGACTTCTCCCCAGCAAGACCATGCCAGAAACTTATATGTAATCCTTCATTTGAGAGAAGGTTTATTCTAATTTGTAAAACTTTTCTCAGCTTTGTTCCAGGAAGTATCATATAGTACAGCATTAGACAGAGCTCATTTTAGTAATCTGTAATATATTTGCACTTAAACATCTTGACTATGCCCTTAGAGCTCTATTCCACTGACCATGTTTCCTCAAGCTGGAAGACCCATGGAATTTTGTTTGCACTTTGTCAGTGGGGAAATTGCATGAGAGTCAAACATTCCTCACTTCTTGGTTTAAATTACACTGTTATCCTTCTGTCTGCTGTGAAGAGCTTTTAAGTGGAGTGTTTGCCATTAAAGCCTCTCCATGTAAATTATTTACAATTGACAATGTTAGCTAGTAGGGAACATTTCTGTGGGATATGGATTTATAATTACACTGCTAGTTTAAGGTTTAAAGGTTTTTTGATGGCTTAGAAAGAGGGTTCTTTTGGTTTTGAAACCAGAGGAGATGTACAAGGAATCTGATGTGTCATGTTGTCTCTGGCTCAGGAGAGGGAATGTGGAATGAGTAATAATAAAAATAAGGCAAAGAATTATTTTCTCTAAAAGCACTTTAATCTGATTCCATGGACAGATGGCCAAAGCAGAAATTGTTGTTTTGTTTTAAAGGTTTGTGTGGCTGCCTGGAAGCTATTGTCCCTGCAGCAGGACAGGCAGGCGTGGTGAACTGAACAAATTCTCCTGGTGAGCTTCTCTGAGAAGTCAGCCAGATTCAATCAGCAGCCAAAGCACAATAACTTAAAAGCACAGCAAAAACACCATGAGCATGTACATTTCTTTGCCACCCTGGATTTACTGTGTATGTAATGTATGGCTTGTCTGCACATACACTGGACCAGGAGTGGAAGAACAACTGCCATGCCAAAGGCACAGCTTTGTGGGGTCCATGTACAGCAGGTCCGTGGGACCTGGGCCAGCGTGAAAGTTACTACTGGGGTGGAGGTTTGGCTACTCAGCTCAGGACCTCTGCTGCTGTGATGCAGAGCCTTATCAGCCTTATCACCTGAGAGTCTTTGCATTCAGCTGGCCCTGGCTATGATCAGAGATGTCTGGAGTGCATGTCAACATGTGTAAAACTGACATTAAATTTTATAAAATCTTTGACTCTAGACTTGGGTGTTAGTGCCAAAATGAAGACTGTGAATAAGGAAAGTCTCATTAAGTGACTGTAGAAGGAAGATGTAAAATATACAAGTCTATTAGATCCTCCTCAATTTATTCCTTCTATTAAGCATAATTCTTTTACAGTATAATGTTTTTATATTAATTCGGTACATTATGACAATATGTCAAAGTTTAAAATAACCTTAGGACAGCTTAATACTGTCCAGCAGAAGGTGGATATGCATCTTGAACCAACCAATCTGAAAGTCATTGGCTTCTGAAAGTGAAAAAAATCAGCTGTCCTCTGAATCAAAGTGCAAATCTTCACTAATTTCTTGCTTACTTCCTAAGTGAAAGAGTAAAGAGTACAAACGTAGTTTTTGAGTTAGACAATTGCAATTTTCCTTGCTTTTGGAAACCTGTGCAACTAACTAAAAAGGAATTTCAGAACACCACAATACAGAAAATGTGAAATTGACTCAGGAGGAGGTCGTTGTGCCAGAAATTCATTGCATTAACTTACAAACAAGTTGCTAGTGAAAACTACTGACTGTCTCTAGCCATGTTAGAAGCGGGTGTAATGCAGCCACCGATGACAGTGATGGCAGTGATGGGGCAGTGCTGTGAGAGGGGGACCACTCATGGCTAAGGTGAACAGCTAGAACAGCTGCCATTGCTGATTGCTAACTCGTAGCTAACCTGGCTGTTACCTTTTCCAGTCTACAATAATTTTCCATCTATAGTAAAATGCCAGACTGAAATTTCTGAACAATTCAACTTTTCTGCAAACCTTGCTCTCCAAAGTGATATAAAATAATGGAGTTTCTCTGTCTTTGTATAAATGACTAAAGAATGTGTCTTCAAACTGTTGAGTAGATTTTAAGTACATCCATTCTTAGTATTGTTTTTATTTTACAATAGCTTTCACAGTGAGGTGACTGAAAAACACACATGAAATGTGTGTTTTTATTTAAATATTCAGAAAAATCAAAAAGCCATTCTCTTAGGATGTTGTCTCAGGGCAGAAAGAAATGTGGCAATTGAATTATAAACCCTTAACAATCATTTACAGGAAAAATGCTGATACAACAGGAATTGTAATGATGTGACTAATTTTGTTATGATAAAATGATTCTACTTTCCCATTTTATTTTGCTTTTTCTCTCCAACAGCTTATTGTAAACTTTAATTAATGCATTTCAAATAAGGCACTTCTTGCTCTTGCTCTTCCAGAAAGAGAATTTCACAGGAACAGTGAAAACTTGCTAATCAAAACAAAGTTTTGAACTGAGAAAATAATTTTAAGATTGTCACAAACATTACTTTACCCTGATCTGGGAAGTTTGCAGCTGATTTACTGGATATTCACAGCATGTTCTGCACTTGTAAAGAGTTTACTCAGTAAAAAAAAATGCTCCCAAAGATAACAGAGCAAACAGAATGATAAGTAAGTTTGTGTTTATAATATGTCATGAAGCAGAAAGGCAGAGTGGATGCTGTTTGCTGGATGAACATCCAGCAATATACTATATAGGTATTGTATCTACATAGTATATTGACAAAAGCAGATCCTAGGATCCTGGGTTCCTTTTTACATGTGACTAGATGTACCAAAGAACTGAGTAGATTTTCTGTGATTCAAGTGAAAATCTCATTTGGCTATTGGTGATCTAATTTTGAGGTCTCTGGTACAACCTTGACAGCAAATTTATAGAGAATTAATTCTATAGGGTCTGTATGCTAATACCATCTTTCTCTGCTGTGGAAAAAAATTTAGATTGTCTATATGTAGAAAGCCCTTGAAGTTCCTACAGTTGATCTCAAGCCCTCTGTAGTCTAATATTCCAGGCTGAAAACCACAGCATGCAGGGTGGACAGTAATTTCTTGAAGGATGAGATGATGACTAAAAAAAGACTGGATGTGGCACTTAGTGCCACATGGTTTAGTTAATAAGGTGGTATTAGATCATGGGTTGGACTTAATGATCTCAGAAGTCTTTTCCAACCAAGTTAATTCTGTGATTCTGTAATGCCAATATTGGGATAAAAGGAGGAAGAAAATTACGGTTGTGCTGATGAAATTTGTAATACCACAGTTCATACAAACTGCCTCTGTAGAAAACTAGAGACCATTAAAAGGGATCTGCTGAGTCACGCACCAGGATGCTGGACAACCTGCCTGTTCTACAGTTACTGGGGAAGTAAAGAGAGTAGAAAGTGCTCAGGGCTTCCTGACCAGAGCATTAATCAGTGAAAATGGGAGATGCAGAGAAATTTCATCTTTGCACATAATTAGCTGGCATTCAAGTCACTGTCTCTATGGGATTAATTTTAGACTCCACTGAGGCAGCTGAGCTAGGCATGGTAATTCAGCACAGTTGCATGTGCAGATAGTAGCTCTCAGATGCTGGCTTGAGTCGTGAAAGCAGTACAACAGTGTTGGCTATAAATAATACAGCAGGGAATATGCAGGCAATGCTGTTTTCAATACTCATGTTAATCTGTTACAAGTTTGTTTTGTTATCTCTCCCTGACACAGCTTTATGCTGCTTAGACTCACCCTTCGTGTGCAAGCAGAGAAGCTCATTGGTTTTTTTGGTGCTCAGGCAACATGTAACTCTATAGTCACAGCTGTATCTGGGAGGAAGAAGAACAGATGGGCTGGAAGTGAGTACGCCATGTTCAAAATTACAATTAAAATTTTATGCTGCTTCTTGAGGAATAAAAATCCAAAGTAGAAAAATCCTTAGCTTATTTTTGTTCAGGTGATCATATGGAAACAAAACTAGAGCATAGTCGCATTAAAAGAGTCTGGAAGGAGAGTGCTGGCAATGGACAATGGAGAGGCACAGAAACTCTGAAATACTGCAAACACTTTTTATCCTGACAATATTGGAGAAAGAATGTCCAGTCTGGAGGTTACAGGCACACTGTGTTCATTCAGACATCTGCCCATGAACTGGAGGAGACTTGTCTGTGCTTGGAGACATGAACCCTGCAAGCAACAATCTTCTAACTCCAGTAGTAGGTGAGATGAGAGTGACTGAACACAGGGCCAGCAAACACTTACACTTGTGCCCCTTATAATTGCCACAGCAATAAAACCTTGTTACTCTTCTCAGATTTCTGATAAATTGCAAACAAGGTCACAGTGATGCTAACCGGGACCATTTCTGTATATTTTTATTTTATTGCCTGTTTTATGTAATATTGTGCCTAATTTGTGGAACTCAAAGTGAGATAAGACACAGGTGAGTACGTGGATACCTGTGTGCCCACATATATCAAAGCCATTCCTTACAGCTGGTCAGAATCCTCTGATTTATATATGTATTATGATAAAATGCAACAATACTAGAAAGAAGGCATTGCCTTTGCCTGATTTTATATGCACTGCAAGAAGAGATAAAGGTGAAAACACTCATGTATGAGGAAGGATAAAACTTGAAAGAATAAAAATAATACCATTTTTTTGATCAAGTACATGTATTTCACTAAAAATTTAAAATTTTTTCCCCTTTTCAACCACGTGTTAAAAATCACTAATTCCTACTCAGAAACCTCTTTGAAGTCAGTAACATCTTGCTGGAACTGGTGTACTGTCAAGGAAGTTTGACACTTGAAGAAAAGGGAAGTCAGAAGTAGATCTGTGGGTTTCCAGATTGCCTACGAGTTTTGCTGATAGCAGTGAGAATGCTCCACAGATTGGAGGAAATCAAAAGGCTGTGTCCTAAGGCTACAGGGTCAGTAACTCTGTGTATGCTGCTTTCTTAATACATCTACATAATAAGTTTTCCTTTTCCATATTAATGTTTTCAAAAATGTTTCTGATCTGTATTTGCATATGGGTGCCAGATGATGATGCGTTAAGTCTGCAAGCTGAACTGAGCACAAAAACATGCTCAAATGAAGCAGGGAAATATTGCTGTGTCAAAGCCACAGACAATATTACATATGCAAAATTTACCTAGCAAGTTGCTGGAAAGGAGCCATCTTTTGAGTATTGCAGCAGTAAGATTAGCATTTAAGTAAACCAGCAAAATTTTTCATTGACAAAGTGTACATAAGAAAGTAATAGGATGGATCTTTAAAAGGACCTTAAATCTATCTAGCACTGGGAATCAGTTATGTAATGGATTTTGTCTAAAACCAAGCTGTGATTATCATCTGATAAATCTCTTTAGAAAAAGACTAAAGCTTGAACATAAAGTTCACATTGCTTCTCAGATCACCTGAGACTTAAAGATTAGGAATATGTTGTGCATGTCTTCTGATGATAATATAATACATGTGTGAATTGGGTTTGTGTGGCCATGTTTTGCTAGTGGTGGGGGCTTCTGTGAGAAGCTGCCAGAAGTTTCCCCCATGTCCAACAGGGCCAATGTTGGTAATGTCTCTGTGATAACATACTTAAAGGTTAAAAAAAAAAGTTGTTGGGCAGATGAAAATTACAGCCAGAGGAGAGTGGAGTGAGAACATGTGAACAACTCTGCAGACACCAAGGTCAGGGAAAAAGCAGAGGAAGGAGGTGCTCCAGGTGCTGGGGCTGAGGTTCCCCTGTAGCCCATGGGGAAGACCATGGCAGAGCAGCTGTGCCCCTGCAGCCCATGGGGGACCACAGGGATGCAGAGATCCACCTACAACCCATGGAAGAGACCCACACCAGAGCAGGCAAGTGCTTGAAAGGGGCTGTAATGCTGTGGGAAGCCCATGTTGGAGCAGGGTCCTGGCAGGGACCTGCTGATCCATGGATAGGGGAGCCCACATTAGAGCAAGTTTTCCTGGTACGATTCGTGGCCCTGTGGGGACCTACCCTGGAGCAGGCTGTGCCTGAAGAACTGCACCCCTTGGAAAGGTGACTCATGTTGCAGCAGTTTGTAAAGAACTGTCTCCCATGGGATGGACTCACACTGGAGAAGTTTGTGAAGGACTGTCTCCTGTGGGAGGGACCCCATGGGGAGCAGGGGAAGGACTCCTCAACTTGAGCAGCAGCAGGAACAACATGTGATGAACTGACCATAACCCCCATTCCCCATCTTCCTGCACCACTGAATAGGAGAACATAGAACTTGGGAAGGAGAGAGGGGTAGGGGGAAGGTGTTTTAAGATTTATTTTACTTATTTAGTAATAAATTCAATTAATATCCCCAAGTTGAGTCTGTTTTGCCTGTGATGGTAATCACTGAATGATATCTGCCAGGCCTTAACTCATGAACTCTTTGTTATATTGTCTCTCCTCTGTCCAGTTGCAGACGAGAGTGATAGAGTAGCTTTGGTGGGTCAGCCTGGGTCAACCCACTACAATATGATGTGCCACATTTGATTCTGTTGTGTCTGGCCATGCTTAAAGGGCTATTTCTAAAGTGTGTGTGTTATTATTTCCTGTACCCAGCATTGCTCTATGTATTGGTGTGTGATGACTGAGATTATGGTGTGCTATAAATGGGATTTCCATTATTACAGGCACTAAATAAGACTTATCTGAAAAGCCTCTGTTTTCTGACTCTGCAAAAGTCAGGGAACTACTAAACTACTAGAGTTTTCTTTAGTAATTGCAATAATAGATACACAGTTTTTGTCTTATTCACAGAGAAATGAGAGTAAAAGGAGCCTATTTGTTTTCAAAGAAAAACTGAATTTTTCTTTAACGTTTCATTCTGGGAAATCTTATTTAGCAAGAGCTAGCTTGATTGTCTTCACAACTTGAATACTAGAGACAGCAAGCACTTTTCTCCTTATGAAGGACAAAACTTGTGTTTTAAGTATTAGTGAAATTACAGGATGTCAGCAAAATGTATGGTGTTACACAGATCTTGGCTCTGAAAGTGTACTCCTCTTGTTTTCAATGCTTCTGTTCCAAATTCAAAGTAGCAGACATCAGGACATGGAAAAAGTCAAGCAGGCAAAATTTTCATATGTTCTTCCACTCATGACTCAGTATGATTTCTTGCACCATGAAGTTTGCATTGGACTTTATTCTTTCCTTGAGCCTGAATCTTTCCCTTTCTTGTGTGAGATGTTTTGCTTGGTAAATGTATGCTTACTGGAGCTAAAATTAAATTGCTGCACAGTTGTAGAAAATGACACTTTCTACTGAATAACTTTCTCAGCCTTACATAACCATCTGAAAGTCAAAATTGTGTCTTTTCTCAAGGATGTAGTTTCAAAGTTGTCACCTGTAATTGTTATGCGAGGATACTAAAGGAACTAATCAGATAGATGGCATTCGTAATTTGATTTCATACTTGTTCTACAAGATTTAAGCACAGGAAACCTATGAAAGGTTTATTCCACTGCTCATTCATATCTTTACTGCACGGTATAAAGATGAATGTCTACAAAGAGATCTTAGAATTTTTTCTTTTAATTTCCTGCAAGAAAGGATACTGGGAAGGTTTGTAGCACTCTATGTACTTCATTTCTATCTATACCCAAGGGTGACTTCTGATCAAAGAGCATTGTAACAAGAAGGCTAGTGAAGATCTTTTAAATAAATGCAAAATTCCTTGCCCAAGGAGAGAAGTAGGAGTAGGTCTATAAAGAGGGAACTGGACAGCATTATTAGTAGAAGTGCACTGCAGAAATAAAAAATATTCCAAAAAGACCTGTTTCCTCAATGGAAAAGGGCTTTGGTGTAATAATCCAATAAAAAGTTTAATAAAGCTTTGGGAAATGTCTCCATTTTTAGATATTGCTGTGACAAGCATCCCCAGCTAGCATGGTTAGAGCTGAAGTTCGTTTTGTTTTTTTAGCACACTGGTGTTTGCAAAGTTTCCATTGTGTTATTTTTTAAGGGAACACCAGTGTCTGAGAAGTGGAAGCTCATCCTGAAACTGTTAGTTAACCCACAGGCTGAATGGTTGTCCGATTTCATAATTTTTATATGTAAATTCAATCTCATTAATATCCCCTTTCCTTAATGAGAAGTCAATCCACTGCCACTTGGCAGGAGATGGCCTGGTAACAGATAGTAAGAACACATATTGTGACATACCTTGGTGTTTCACTGTTTTTCATTTAATAATATAGTCAAAGTTTCTCCATGATAATAATTGTTCCTCCTTTATTTCCTTGTAGTTTGACTAGTACAGATACATATCTTACAATTTCTGACAATAAATAGAGTTTATGTGAATGGATTTAATTTAAATACTTTTAAATAGTCTTGATTCATAAATGTGGTATCATTCAGCACTTCAGCTAGCTGTAAAATCTAAGATATCCAAGAAGAACATATATAGGGCACATCTAGCTTCCACTTGCAAATCAAAACATTGCATCAGTACTTGCTTCAAATACTTTTTTTCATTGAAACTTTGTGTGAAGAAGGCCTTTGACATTGACATTTCATTATTCAAATGAGTATTGAAGCAAAGTGTATTAAAAGTTGCAGATATGTCCAAGCCTTGAGTTTTGTTCCTATTTACTTCATGTATAATCCAATTTTCTTATCCTTAGAGTTCAGAAATCACCATCTGATCTGCTTGGAGTGACATTAGGCATTACCAGATAGGATAATGAACCTAGAAGCAGAGTTCCTGATCATCTGTATAAACATGATATCACTCCTGGCCTCTATTCTGGAGTCAACCAGCCAGCCAGCTCTCTTAGAGCAACACCCAGGAAGGTTGCAGAGACCCCTTTTTCTGTGCAGGATGAGCAACACCACATAAAACTGGTCTCATGGGTACCATGTGCAGCTGTCCAGTGCTGGAATTTTCCATCTTTGCCTATGTGTCTTCATGTGTCAGGACGCAAAAAAGTTCTTTAATATTTTAGTGTAGAACCATCATTTCTTGCAACATCACCCAGTGAATGCCAGTGACTGCATCTCATCACTAAGGTGATCTTCATACTGGTTTGAAGATGCCAGAACATTAGTCTCCATAGACACTAAAATTCCCCAAAGACAGGAATGTTTTGCCTCTGTCTGAACCAGATGCCATCCAGTGCTTCTGAGCTGATAGAGAGCTGACTGTGAATGCCCACCTGTCTGTCACATACTCTTTATAGATTGTAGATCTTTGGGATAGACAGAAGAAAATATAAGCTTTTTTTCCCCCTCTTCTTTCCCCACCATGCGCCTGTTTTTAACCATTCTGTATGACAAAAATGTATGTAAGGCAGAATGGTCTTCTTTGAGTTCTCTGTTGGTGCTTGTCCTAAAGTACTGCAGATTTAACTTTACCTGGATATCTTTTTAAAAACAACTGCGATTCACTGAGTGACTCGCTGTAAGGCCCAAGTGTTCACCAGATCTATGTCAATGACTGGAAGCTCTAGGTTAGAACTGTGTCCTACTCTCCTGTTCTATCCCGGGAAGAGAAGTGCCAAGATCCTCTCTGACATCCACAGGTGTCTGAGTCTTAAGGAACACTGAGCTCAGCACAACACCTGCTTCAATTCCAATATGTCTTATCTCTCAGAAGAGTGATGGAGGCTTTGGTTTTCCTTTAAAGCCAAATTAATCCAATAGCTGAGCTGGGATCCAGAGGTGAAGTCCCAGTGCCATGCTCTCCCTGATCTTGCAGCCCCTGTTACTCCTCTGTGAGAACCAGTGTCATGTCAGAGACACATTGGGAGTGCACAGGAGGGAAGTAGAAAGGAACAGCCAGGACAAGAAGGAGCCTTGTGCTGCTCTAATAGTGCACAGGAAAAGAAAAAGTTAAGCCATGATGTCTGCTCCAATGATTATTCTTGCTTTTTTGAACACAGAGCTGTTCAAGTTTGGGAAAGTTTCTTGAGGTAGAAAACATTGGCAAATTTTATAAAAAATCCATTTTGCAAAGACTGTTACATTGTAAAATAATATTTTAAATACAATAATTTTGTTATCCAGTAGCATGTAAGTAGTCATTGTGTCATATTTGTCATGCCTTCTGGCATAACAAATTTAGGATTTGATGCAAGACACATTGACTGCTGTCACAGGAGGTAGCAAAATTTATTTAAAAGAGGAACAGCATATGGCAAAAATATCACTTTGGTAAAGGACATAATGCTACAATTAATAATAAAAGAAGAAAATAATCTTTTTGTAAAGAGAAATCTAATACATTTAAAGTGCATTCTTGGAGCAGTTTGCTGTGTTTCCAAGCCTAGATGAATTCTCCTAGGTGCAGTAATCTTTCGGTGTAATTTGTTTTGTCAGGACTATGCCAAGCAGGAACACAGATCAGATATAACACAGAATACATAATAAGCTAGAGCCTTCCCCTCCCTCTGAAATCTTTTGGTCTGATGAACTTTTGTGCAAAAGACTTTATTCATTGAAAAAGAACGTAGTATATATACTTGAGTTGGAATGTCAGACTTCCTTTCTGCTGCATCACAGTGAAATTTTTTTTTATTTCAAGATTGGATGGAGTATAATGGCTTGTGTTGACTTCTCTGAATTCTTGCTTCCCTAGTAGAGCTGAAGTGGGTGATCTCTGAAAAGTTATCGCTTTTTGACCAGAGAAGGGGAAAAAACCCAATATACATAAATTCAATGAAAAAGTGTCGAAAACATCTCTCTCTAGAAGGCCAGGTGGCTGTTGCAAGTCCACATAGATGGTTATTCTAAAAGTTATAGCAAATGAAAATACAAAGCAAAGACTCCTGAAGAGGCATATATTCCTTATTTTTTTCAGAAGATAAGGAGAGGTTATTTCAGCTCAGGATGAGAAGGAAGTTGACCTACTAGATCCTTGCAATTGCTTTCAAGGACTTTTACCAGCTAGAGAACAAGGAACGCGGTATAAGATAGGAGTGGATGTTTCACATGTTAAAGCTCTGAAGAGTGGTTTTGACATATTGCAAACATGTGAGAAGTACATCCCTGGAGCAGTTTGGTGGGAGGCAAGAGAGTTCTCTCAGGCAGTGAATAGTTTGTTAAAGTGAGTGGCTCAAATAATTAATTTGGGCTGATTTCTACAGACAAGCTGCAGTGAGTCCTACAGAAACCTTCAGATCATGTTGTGCAAGCTTATGTTATGCACAGGGCATCAGCTACAGGTGCACAGAACAAAATGCACCTACAAAGTCTGCAGACTGAGGAGAACATAGAAGGTCATATGTAAAAAATGTGCAAGTTCTCCTTATGTAGTTCCTCAGACCCACACCAGAGACCCATCTTGAGATTGTTCATAGGGCAGGGAAATGGAAGGTGATTTAAAAAAGACCACACTTCAAAAAGCAATGAAACCCCACCTTTTGAGACATTAACAACAGGGTAAACATCTTTAAAATGTTGGTTCTGTCTAACAGATGTGACATTTTACTGATATGGTCAGACTACCTGTGGGTTTTCGCCTAAAAACCTACGGAAATGAGGTTCACGGACCTGGGGGCAATTTATCTCCTCCTGGCATAAATCTCCTCTTAGTTTTCCAAGGACTCAGTTTTTCAACAATTTCTCTGAAATACTGATAAGCTTTTTAAGAAGAGATTGAGGGAATGAATAAGGATAATTTTATGAAATTTTTTATTTTTTTTTGCTTCCTAGAAAATAGCATAAAAGAAGGTAAGGGAGAATTCTTATTTCTTAGACTGTAATATGGTTAGTTTATGATTAGTCATGTTTTGTCTGCCTGATAAATAGACATTTGTACTTTATGCTTAGTACTCAGCTGAAAAAAATTAATTTTTTCTCCTTTATAACACTCATACAAAAGATTATTTTTTGAGATTTGAAAAACTGTTAGAATTTATAAGTCTTCTTATTTAAAGAAGGTTGCTTTGGCTGTTTTCTGCTTTGTAATAACAAAAGCAATAGTGACTTCATCCTCCACACAATTTTTTATTTAACCTAATCTTTTTTAGGAGCAAAGTTGGCTCAAAGCTTCTTGAAATAACATATAAACCACCAGGAGCTCAAGAGGATCTGGTTGTTTCTAGCTGTTCAGGACTACACCTTCAAAGTAAAATCCACAGAGGTAGCCCTACTCTTCATAACAAACAGTCAGAATATCAGAAATAACCACTAGCTAATACAAAATAGCACAGAGAAGGACTCAGGAGAATGGGAATTAAGGGATTTTCATACATGTCTGCTGAAACATCCATATTGGTTTGTACCAATCGTATTTCATTGACACCTAAAAGCATAAACTTGCAACAGAGAATGGAATCAAGTTTGTAAAGGCTTGATATTTATATGTTCTTGCTTTTCAAGAGTGTGGTGCAACATGGGGCTGAACACAGAACAAAGAATTGCTGACCTCTTTTGTATGTATTCTTCTTAAACATCTGCTGATGGAGTAAGACAAATCTGGATGAACTCACATCAGAATGAAGACATCAAATAAAGGCAGGGCACCTTAATAATAATGTATTTGTCTAATTATTAATAATTAATAAAATATTTTTCCCCACCGAATCAAAATTGCAAAAGGAGAGACCACAGATTTTTTTTTTAAGCATTTCTCAGAGGACCATTTCCATGACAGTCAGATGTTGGAGTCAGTTCCAGGATGCTGTACCTAGAGGCATGACAGTGTTACAGCTGAAAGTTGCTGGAATTGTCCATATTTTGTTCAATTTTTTGTTCATTTGAAGACCAGGTTCTGGGTAAGCATTTCTTCTTGCTTTCCTGTAGCTATAGATCTTTAATTAATGGGGCCTTGATTTCTATACTGCTCATTGGCAGTTGTAGATGGGGAGACTAAGGATAGCTAAAATGAGATGGACAAGAAGGTGTTATTGTTCTATGTAAACAGGAAAGAAAAGAAAGAAAAGACCTCCCTAATCCCTTGGTCCTGAGATATCAGAACTATGGCAGTTCTTGTGCCCTGTGAGCAGAACAAGAGTGCCTAACTCTGTCCATTGTTTCTCCAGGCACAGGTGTAGAGCTGACATAATCTGGCATTTTAGGAATTATGTTTTAGGCTTGACAGAGGTTTCCCCATCAGCGTCTGCACATGTGGATCTTGAAGGACTTTGTGCATGGAAACATATATGCTCAGAGGAGCAATCTGGAGTGTCTCCTCATTTGAATGCACCAGATGCACAACTAATAAACCACCAGTGGGAAAGAAAAGTAGTGGTTTGACATTACCTTGATGTAAAATAAGTCTGTGCAGAGATTTGTATGAAGGGTTTGTAGTGCTTTTGGGATGAAAGTAGAACACAGATGTCTAAACTCCCTTCAAATATGGATTAGTGTTCCACTTGCATAATTCATAGGGACTGGCTGCGTAAAGCTGCAGAACTAGCTCTTTGTTAAGGGGTCTGCAAGGTCTGCTCTAGTGCTGAGCAATTTGGAGTGAAGACAGGACTGCACTGTTCTGATTCAATACATTTTGTAAGATTACGCACAAACTTCCTTCGGTGTGTGAATATGAGAGGCAGTGCCTCCATATTGCTGCATGGATCAAATAGGGATGAAGCTGTCAAAATCCATGTGTAAGCAGCAAAGCTGCTCTACTTCAGTGATACTTGGCTCCAGAGCAGAGGAGAAGTAGAGAGGCATTTGATTTATGCCAACTGCTAATCTGTATTAACAAAAAAGCACTGGAAGCTATTTTCATTATCCTTTGCTTGCTTTTTGCTAATCCTTCACTAGTCAGAAAAAAAATCCAGCAGTATTTTAAAAGCTTAAATTTATTTGCATCTGTGCTGCAGATTCACAGGTAGTGAGAAGCATGTGCTTAGAGTATTATCATTGCAGGTGATGTGTAGATTCATCTGTAGAAGATCACCTTATTGCCTGAATGAATTCCTATTAACTAGAGATGGTTGAACTGTTACCTCTGTTTGGTTCCTCTCCTGCCACTAGATTATATGGAAAGAGAACAATTTCTCAGGCAATCAGTCAGAACTTTTTATGTTGGAATGGAACAGCAATGCAGCCTCTCGCTGCTAAACTCCTTGTGTGAACAGGTAGTAATAATAAAAAAAAGATACTCAATATTTACATCCTTATGACACTTGTCTTCTTCAGAGCCCAAATCACCTGTCATCTCCAGTTTGTTCAGCTGCAAATACAAGCTTAATGATATGCTTAAAAAAACATGAATAATCATATTGTTTTTCCCCCTGCATTTTCAGCATTACAATTAATCATCTGACATACTGACTTTTTCAGATGATTCCAGAAGCCTGTTCAACTTGATTCTAGTGTAGTGATACAAAATAATATTGAGCCAAAATTTTTAAGTTCGAAACAAAAGCCTGACTGTAAGTAACTGGAACATCCCAGATGTTTTGGGTAATGTGTGGACAGCAAACTGAGAAAGCACATTCAAAAGAAAAACTGAAAGACTTTATGAAGCTAAAAGTGTAGAAATGATTTAAAAAACTTATATTGGATCTCCATATTTCATCAAAATTTTCTTATCCTGTAGAATTTGAATTCTGTTGGCAGTATTCTTAGAGTTTCATAAAAAAAATTCTTATTGTCATATCAGTAAAATATCTGACACAATATCTGAATTTATAGGTGCTTACTAAATCAGTACTAGAAAAACATTCTTACTGATGCACATGGTGAAAGTTATTTGCAGCAGAAAAGGAAAATGAGTTAAAATGCACAGAAAAAGGGAAAGCTGAGCTAAAAAGGGGAATGGAGGAATTAAATAATAGAATAACAGGTGACTGTGACACAGATGGTTTATGAGCTCAACTTTGACTGGTCTTATAAGGTTTAAAAAATGTTTTTTCCTCCAGCTTTCTCGTGTTCAAACTGATTCATCACACTTTTTCTATTTTTCTGGCCTCAGATAAATTTCATCTAAAGACTCCTTCCAAATATTTGAAAGAATCCCCTCTGGTGAGTTTTTGAATCATGTGTGTCTTTTTTGTCCTGGAAAAGGCTATTCTGCCCTGGTGACAGGCCTGCCCTCTTTCCTCAGGCTCAATTTTTCTGATATAAGAGCTTGTTTGTTAGAAATTATCAAGGTCTTGCCATGTCTAGGATAGCCTGACTTGCTTTTAGCTGACAAGAAAGCCTTTTTTTCTATAAGCTAATGCAGATCCATTCCAAAGGAATAAGCAATAGATTCTGACACCCCTGTATTTTGGACAGTCTCTGAGAGTATCAAACCGTCATGTAAGCCTGTTCTACTGTAACACATTTCCCATCTTTCCAATTAATTGAATCCTTCTGTCATTATATAGTAATTATCCAGGCTTCTCATGTATGTATTTTGAATTGAGGGTAGTACTTTGTTAAGCTGTTGGCTGATGATTGGTGATTCTATTCTTTATCTGAGTGCTTTCCAATTAGGCACTTTTTTCAATCTTCTTTGAGATTCCTCTTCTTTGATCTGCGCTTCACTTTGACTAATCACATCACTCCATTCACATGTGGGGTTTTTGTTTTCAATATCCTTTGTCAAAGGGTTACATGATGCCTCCCATTCTCATTTTTCTTTCCAGAAGTCAGTCATGCTTAGTTCATTTGTCACTGTATTCTTCTCATCTCTTTACCTGACAGTTTGAAAGATTTCCTTTGGTCATCTCCACTTCACAGGTAATGGCATTATTTGTATGTGTATTCCTTTAATTCTCATCTGTATCAATGAGTTCTCCTTCAACACTACTTCAACTTCCACAATGTTATGGTATGAGATTGCTTTTTTTTTCTCTGTGATTGCATTGGTATTGATCTACTTTTCAATTTCCCCCTATTCATGTCACGCCAAGTAAAGCTGCTGTCATTAAAATGTTCCTGTAGACACAATGAGACAAGTACAGGGTGGATATGAAGTGGAGCCATGCCTATAAATCAGCATATGTAATTTTATACACTGAAAAACTTTGAAAATGTAACCTATGCAGTGTCATGACTATTTAGAACTGCTTCTTACTATGGTTATGTCTTTTTAAGTAACAGTCTACTATAGGTATTCTTCATCACTCTTTAGCAATTCCCTCAGAACTGTCATCCCCTCAACCAGGAGAAATACTTATTGCGTAAATGCATACAGAATGGCTTATTTCACAATAAAGTAAGCAATTTAGACACAAAATTCTACAGTTCTGTTTCTCTCTCTCCTGCTATTCTAGTGGATGAAACAGGAAAGAAACATGGCAAATTTTCTATGGCTTTTCATTCACGACTTTGGTATCAGCTGGAAGCTGAGGTTTTTCAGAGTGAACATCGTTATCCTCTCTGAAGACTTTTAGAATTTGAAGAATAAATGATGTAGTGTTTGGACTTCTCCTCTTCTGGACATCAGAAGATTTTTTTTAATTTGAAAAAAAATCAGTGTTCTTGTTGTGCTTTTTTTCTGGATTAGGTAATAAATTTAGAACCTGTAATACTGAGTGACTGACCATGTGGTTTAGGTCAAGTTCGTCAACACACATCAGGGAACCAGTTACTACATGTATTAATGTCTGGTATGTTAAGCAGAGAGGGAACTGTGTGGTCTTTTAACACTGTGACTTTCTATTCTTTTGATAAGTATTATCCTTATCTGCATGATGGTAAAGGATCTATTTTCCTTTTAAGTGGTCACTAACAACTCATTGTAAATAAAATGTATTTTCTGAAACCTGCGCCTTGATGAAAAGACTCTGTTCTTCCTGTGAAAATAAAGTAGTTGACTTTCATACAACATAGGGATACTAATTTAAATTTTAAATCTGCTTACTGGAGAGAGGAATGTGTTTTGAAGCTAAAGTTTCATAATTTGGAACTAGCTAGAGCATCTGTTCTTCTGCAGATAAAGGGCAAGTGTAGTCTGAACCAAAATTAAGTCAAACATTATTTTATCTCTGTGTTGTTGGTATTCCTGCACCTATCCTCATCACATCTGTCTGAACTTTTGAATATTGAAACTGATTTGGTAAGAAATATTCCCACTTTAGGATCTAATTTGTCACTTATCATTTGTTTTACATTCTTTCTTCTTACCATTGATCTTTTCCAGTTCTTTTGAAAGTGTGTATTGTGAAACACGTAAGTAGTTAGAAATAATTCTGCAAAGTGGGACTTCTACAAATTTCCATTTCAGAATGTTAACACACACTTATTTGCACTCCTCCTGCACTGCTCCCTTTCTCTCTGCATTAACTCTGTACATGGAGGTAAACAAGTCACAGCAATTACTGTGTTAAAAACTTCTACTTTATGCAACCAAAGAAGCACTGCATAAGAAAACAGCACATTCCACATCACAGTAATTCTTTGATCTTGTAGGGTCAGCACAAGACTCCCTGATGAATTCTTGTCCATTATAATTAAGAAGTGCCTAAACCTTTTATTGTGTGCTCTCTAAACATCCTTTCTTTTAGGCTAGGGATCTTTGCTTCATAAATACAATTTGACTAGTGATGTCTGGACTAGATTTAGTACTGCACAGCTGCTAGCAATGAAGAAAACTTCGACAGCACCCTTGTCATTCTCCTTAAAAAGTTCTTAGGTCTTTAATTATGATACTGCTGGTTTCTGGGTAGATAAAGTAGTAGAAATTAGCTAAATCATTTATAGTCCCTGGATTATGTCCAGTGGTTTCAAAGCCCTAATATGAATAGTTTCACACCTAAAATATCAAGCAAAATTATTAGAACCAATGTTGTCTGTGTAATCAGTTCTTAAATCATTTAAGAAATGCCATTTTATCATCCCCTTCACCATTTGCAGCATGACTGCAAACAGCCAGAACTCTCCCTGGCTCAGTTCTAGTGTTAAATGAGATCTCTAGAGCTTCCTGATCATATATACACACACACACACACACACACACACACACACACACACACACACATTCTCTACAATGTTGTAAAGAGGATAGTAAAGCTCTTAAATATTTGACACTCATGAATAAATGTGGGATTTATTTCACTCAATGATATTCTTCCAAAACTTTAAGCACCTAGAATCTCCCAGTAATTAAGAGGGAGTGAAAGCCTCAGTCTTGCCTGCTCTGGACACCTATCAGCAGATGGAATGAATCACTTCTCTGGAAGTGCACATATTTACAGTCCATTCAACCTGTGCTCTTTCTACCTTTCTCTTTTTTGCCTCACTTGGCATATTTTACTCTTTCTGTGGTTTGTTTCTTTTCCTACTTCTCAGCTTCCTTCCACTTTTAAAACGCCTTTCTATTAATAACCATAATCAAAACTTTAAAAGAGCAATGAATTGTGATCTTTTTATACATCTGTCTGTAACTGCTGAAAGAAAGAGTGAGTCAGAGTCTGGAGTACCCTGCATGAGCTCTGATGTCATGTGTGATTTCATATTACAGTATTGATAAAGGAAAATGGGTAACATGTTAAAATTTCTTGCCTTAGTGAAGAAATCTATGACTCCCTGGACTAATGCATTGTTATTCTGACTCATCCAGCTGGAAGAGTCCCAGCTCTAGAAGACAAAACATGGAACTTGATCCATGATGCATGCAAGTACAGAAAGATTGAAGGTTTGATATATTTGAATGAATACACCTTAGATCAGCACGTTTAATACGTTACTAGTGTCCTTATCAAAATTGAGTTCTGAAGGACTCATTATAGATCAGTTTAGTCTCAGATTCCCCAAAAGGCCTGCAGTTCTTTAGGTTTCCCAGAATCAAAGTTTAAAAGCAGAGCCCAGTGTCTCTGAAAAACTGGGACTGCCATTAATCGTAAGTTGCAGTTTCATAGAGCATCACATGCAGTAAAAGTAGCCCGGCTTATGTCAAAAGAATCTTTAAGCTTTTTTTGTCCTCAAAGGCAGAGATTTAAGTACTTACACTTATCACTTCTTTCCCCTTCCCTAGAAAGAAGGGATGTCACAATCAGTGAGAGTTAATGCTTGCAAAATCACACTATTTTATATGCTTTCTATTAGTGTTGCCAAATGTATTTTAAGTTGTAAACATTTTGTTTCTAAAATAACACAGATCCCTTGCTTTCTTCTGTTAAAAACCAAAAACTAATATATATGCATGCATGTGTGTATAGCCCCTCTTCTAATCAACAAAAAACCCCTGCCTTCAGGAAAACATTTATGAAACAGACATAAACCATATTGTACCCTCAATACTAGATACAGTTTGCCAGTTGGGTGTGCATTAACACACCCTATGAGTTGAAGACAAATCTGGCACTTTTTTTGGCCTCAACTGCAAAAAGGGTTTCTACAGTAGAGCTGACTTCCAATTGACACAGTACTGCTGTGTTTTCCTTACTACAAAATCCCAGTACGCTAGAAATGACTGGTATTCCATTTCTGCATTCCATGCCCAATATTTTCTCCAGTTCTCATCAGTGCTGATTTGCCACAGTGTCTTCCCAGATGGCTGCTCCTTAAACCCTGCTTGAGCCCAGGCTAGCTGGCAGCCACCTTCGAGGGCCACAAGGCAGATGTCTGGGCACCAGAGCACCAAACGTCTCTCCACGGGAGAGCTTGGGCACCCTGGCGACTCTGGAGCCACTAGCCAGGCGGTGCACCCTGCCACACACCCCGCAAAGAGGTTTCTTGAGTGTGGCCAGTTCGCCAGTCCCCAGCCAGCGCTCCAGGAGGAAGGACCTTTGGCTACTGCCTGCTGAAGGAAGCAGAAAATGACTCTCTGAGTAGGGTGAAACAGAGCTCAGTTTATTGGGGATCCAACCCCAAGGAGAGCCTACTGCAGAGAGCCCTCGGGACCCTTGGGCTTGGCCTTATCAAGGGGGTGCAAGTGAGGGGAGGGGAGAGGAAAAGGACCAACCAGGGATAAGGGAAGGTGGGGTTTGGGGGTGACAGACAGGAGTAGAAGGCAGAGGCCTTCAACTCAAACCTATCAGGGATCAAGTAACTTGGATTGATAGGGAAAGGACTAGAAGAAGGGGAGGAGCTGCGGTACAAATATGGGATAGGGAAGGAGGGGTCTGAGGGGGGGATACAACTGAGGGAGGGGATAACAATTCCAGGAGCAACCAAGTGGGGAAGGGGAGGGAGACCGGAGCAGTCCATTTACAGATAATATAACTGGGGGTTAACAGAACTGTACATTGAACCTTTATAGATGTATAAAACCATAAAAAGCACTGTCACACTGATTGTTGTTCAATATTTTCCGTACTTTCAATGTGATAAGGATCTCTGCCTTTTTTTCCTATTACCACATCTGGTCTTCTCACATATATTCCAATTCCATTAATAGTAACATTTGAAAAATTTGGTAATGGTTTTTAGTTTCTTATTTTCTATATCTTTGTGTCTTATGAAGATAGCATTTCTTTTTTACTTGCCGTACATTACTGCCAACTTTCTAATGTAGTAATTTCTAATGTAGTAATTTATAGTCATCTCCAGACAGTTAGATGCATCAACTGAAACATGATTTACAGTTAATGAGGCCAGACCACACATTTTATTGTCTGAATTCACATTTTCCCTATCATCTGTCTTCTGTCTTTGCATGAGAGTATCTTATGCAAATCACCTACTTTGAGCAGTCATAGTTAAAACTTCAGGATGTTCTGTCCTTCCTTCTTTGTCAGGTCACTTCTAATTTTCCATTTTACTCAATGAGATTTCATAAAAGATACTCCATGTGGGGTTTTTTCATCTCTTTCTGCTTGGGTCTCTCTTTCTGTTGTTTAATGACCCATTGACAGAAGTAGTATATTCCTCAGATGGTTTTGGTTTTGATCCAGTAAGTCCATCTCTCATAGTTTCCTGTCATTACTCATTGTATTCCCTGACATCCTTCACTGATCTCATCTTTTCTTCTGTGCATTTCATGCCAACACAAAGTCACTTCAGGTCAGAGTTCATACAGTGCTAACTTCCTCCTGCTGCTCCTGTCAGATTCCCTTAAATCTACTTTTCATCAAGTCACTAATCCCAGGCATATGATCTAATTGGGTGGTATGTTGCAGCTCCTTAAAAAAGCCTAAGAATTATTGAAATTCCCTTGAAAATACTTTCTTTTCTTCATTTTCTTATCATAGTTCTCCTCTATTAAGCTCCTGTACAAAGCTGCCTACATCTGCACTCTTGTACAGCCCATGCCTCTTTCCTGTGGCATCTGTGCAATTTCTTTCAGTATCACAAGGCACTGTTAAATCTAAATACTAATTTTCAATCTTTGAAAGTTTTACTAAGGAATTACTATAAAGGAAAACCTGCATATTGTCACCCCCTATAAAGCATATGGAAGCTGTTCTTTTTTCCAATAAATTTCCGCTACATTTCAATATTTGCCACTTAAAAAAAAAAAGTAAACAAGGAGATAAGCAAGAGCAAAAAAGGCCTTTCCTAAACTCTAGTCTTTCTGTTGTATCAATTAATTCTTTTCACCATGCAGCCTATTCTACATTCTAATAAAAGATGCCCTTAAAGATTCAAACATATTGGAAACTTCTGTCAGTGTGATACTGTTGTGTACTGCAGTGTAATTTGCCTGACTAAGCTGCAGGCTGTTTGGCAAAGTTTTCATTTCCATGTCATTGTCTGCTATCTGATGGGTCTTTACAACCTGAAGTCTTGGCATCCTTGTTCATGAGGAAGCCTACCATTACTTTCAACATGACTTTTTTTCTGCTATTAATACAATTAATGGTGTTCAGTTACACCCAAATCACTGGAAAAGAGAATATTGCAATTTTAGCTGGAACGTTTTACTTTGTAAAAAAAATTTTCAGTAGCAAAATCTTTCTTGATGCCATTCAGTTAAATGAATGTTTTTCCTGATAGTTTGTAAACATTTTCTGAGCAGATTTATGTTTGCAAAACTCTTAACTGGTGATTTTACCTTCTTTTCATTCCAGTTGCTTTCTAGTTAGGGAATTCTCTCTGAACATCCTCATTTGTGATCTGCACTTTATTTTGATTAGCCACACCATGCTATTCATAGTTTGTTTTTAATATCCGCTTCTCAAAAAAGTCTTTGTTTCCCTTCAATCAAGAAAGTCAGCATTCTTTTTCTTCAGTAGTTGTATTC
Organism: Calyptomena viridis; assembly: GCA_013390005.1. Classification (NCBI taxonomy): domain Eukaryota; kingdom Metazoa; phylum Chordata; class Aves; order Passeriformes; family Eurylaimidae; genus Calyptomena; species Calyptomena viridis. The sequence continues at coordinate 29,964 of WEIV01030226.1, forward strand.
TTCTTACATTTGATTCTGTCATCTGTCCAATTTCCTCTTTTTATTTACAAACATCTTTGTAAACAAAGTTAGTAGCAATATGGAAGGTTGTCCCACATTTAAGCTGCAATAAAAATAATATTACTGACTTTAAGTTTGCCCTTCTTCATAATAAACCCAATTCTTTAGATTTGATTTTGACATGAAAGCTCTGTGGCAAGAAAACCATATATTCATTTTTTAATTTGGACCGATAGTGACTCCCCAAAGTGGTTACAATGTAATGATTTGTTCAAATTCATATGGAAATTGTCTGTTACGTTTTTGTGAACCCAGCAAATCCACATAAAAGGTGATGCAAGGATTTCTTTCTTTAAGTAAACATACATGAAAATCTTTCACACTGAGTATTGGAAATGTCTGTTCCTCTGCCAGTCTCACAACTGCCAAAGAAAAAGATGGGTTTCCATCCTGCTGTGTTACTACTCAAAAAGCCTACATGACCTGCTAGCATGCCTGACTGTCTTTGCTTGCTGCAGAAAGTAGTTTGGCAAGGAGCCCTAGTAAAGTTACCATCTGTTGGGCTTTTGCGTTTTCTCGACAAGGCTCCCGCCCCTGATAGCCAAGTCTCTATAGAGAAATCAGAATTGGACAGCACCATGCTTTGGCTTTCCATGTCAGTGTTGCAAAATGAGACCACTGATGACAAGAAAGGAATTGGGATTTTGGCAACTACATGAGATAGTATGAGGATCACATAACTCAACATAAAACCTCTTAGAAATGTAATAACTGGCCCAGAATTTGTTGACTGCTTGTTAGTTATTGAACAATCCCAAACTGTCTGACCAAAACCCTACCCTATGTCTTCTCAGCTGCTTGTCCCAGATGACTAGTAGCAACTGTTATTGAAAGAGGTCCAGGACTGTCTTTGTAGTGCCTTTACTTTTCCACAGGTCTAGCCAAGTGACTATGAAACTGAAACGCTATGCCAAAACCTCTCCCACCTGGTACTTCTTCTGTAACAAAGTTCTCTGTTGGATTTCAAATACAGCTGACACTGAAATATGCCAAAAACGAAGTTTGAACAGAGAAATTATTTGAATAGAAATTCCCTTACCATCCTTAAATAATATAGCTTCTTCATTGTTACCATTAGTGCCAAGTAACACAGGAAGCAAAAAATGCAAACCATTATCTCCTTAGACAAGAAACAAGATGTAACAGTGACTAAATTCATCTGTGCATAAATGTGCATTTTTTACATAAGATGTCTCTTCCTGTATTTCTCCAAGTTGTCAGAGAAGCTTGAGGAACAGAGATTAGACATTATATTCTAACACAAATTTTTAGGATAACACCTCTAAAAATTAATTTTTCAAATGCTTTTCTTTGGAAACTTAGCCTTACTTTTGACAAATAAGCAAAAGGTCAGTAATTTTAAAAAATCAGCCACAACAAAGATTCATTTTCTGAACAGATATCTGTGTTATTTCTGTCATATTTTGCAAATGTTAATATTGGGAGGTTTATAACATGAAAGCAGTATTATTCTTTGGCCAGCAACGCCCTGAACTGCTACTGAAACTACTGTCTGAAGAACCTGTCAAATGAGATCCATTACTAGTTTAATCAGAGTTTTAATCCTCAAATGTTGTTTGAGCATAGGATTTATTCACATTCTGAGTTTTACTAACACCAGGTGCCAACCCTTGCAGCACAATTCAGAGACCCTTCTCTTTAAGAAAAACCTTCCTTTCTTCCTTCTGTCGTATGGTCACATCTACTACTTAAAATGAAGAAGAAACATCTTTTCCAGCATAACAGAAGCCAATGTATATATTGACCCTTTTCTGTCCCTAAAGCCCCAGGAAGGTGTTCACAGAAGTGACTAAAAAGCCATATAATAGACTTGCTATGTCCTCTTAATGTATCTATCAGACTGGTAAAGCAATTTAATTTGATTTTCCTCTTTCTCTCCATGGAAACATTGCTATTTCCTCTTAAACTCTGTTGATTTAATCTATGCTTGGGAATTTGACCTGTAAGTAACTTTGACTTTTAATAAGCAGTTTTATGGTGCTATATATCCTTAGTTTCTCCAGATGGCAAGTTAAAATCTTGGCCATTTCAGATGGAACGTTGGAACAGGTGGATACAAGCAATTTTGTCTATTTTTTAGTTAGTGGCACGCCTTTCTCATAATCGCTCTATTTGATTTAGTTACTTGCCATTTAAACACCTAATTCTGTTCTATTTCCTAAAATACTCTAATCTTTGTCTTCTTGGTCTTCATACCAAATCACAAATAGTGAGAATGAGCAGCAAATAAAAAGTTATGTTTCTCTCCTTGACTCACTCCCACTTCTCTTAAATCTTCTACCTGCCCATAGCTGAGAGCACTTCTTCAACTCAACTCCTAGGGAGGAATCCAGAACTGTGAGTTAGGTGGGAAACTGTCTCCTACAGTTCAGGAGAAAAGTTAGAAACACCAAAAAAAAGTTAGAATGGGACTGAAAATTACCAGTGGAGTGATCTATCTAGTGTAAGTCAATGGGATATACTGAGAACAGCAGGTTTTCTGATTTTTCCCTAGTAATTTTCAGGGCTGTGACTTTGGATAGGAACTTTCAAGCATAGCCTTGGTAACCGACCCAAATAATGTTTTTCTCCATGAATCAAGTCTATGATTAGAAGCCATGCTTTGTGGTAACTATCCCCTTCTTGCCTGCTTCCCAAAGCAGAAAGAGGAATGCTATGCTGCTGCACCCAAACAATGCACGACTGTCACATTTCGGTCTGGCAAGACAGGCATAATGCATCAGTTATTCAGAAACATTTAGATGCTAACTCATTTTGAAAAACCAAATAATAACATATTTAACATCTAAATATTTCTGAATAACTGTTTTGTAAAGAACAGCAGAAGTTTGTCCTTTTGTTCCATATAGGTATTGATAATACTGCCCCTGTTTAATGAGACATTTTTAAATGCCATATTTCTTTTATATTTTTTATCTATAAGACTTTGTTCAGCCAATAAAAACATGTTGATTTCGTACACTTTTAATTTACTTCCAGTTTCCACTAGAATACAGAGTGACACAAATTCCAATTAAGGAAAACACCTCTGGCATGCCAATACAGCATATGTTGTTTTTGAACAAAATGGAAAATATGCAAAATTAAGAAGCTGGCTATTTTGGAATAGTACGAATCACCCTTTGTAAGTGCATATCTTATGCAACCAGTGAGGGTGAATTTAACTTAAATTATGTGCTGAGTTTCTACATGACTAAAGCTAGGTTACATGAATTCCACCTTCTCTGTATGGTCCTTAATTGCAAATCAAACTCCAAATTTCCTTTAATAACTGACCAGTTGTAGCCACATCTTCACAGAACAAACACAACCAATGAACAGGGATTTGCTGTTATGGGGGAAATAATGTACAAACACAGAATATGACATAAATAAATATTTTAGAAATTCTTTCTTACCAGTTTAATCATAACTAAGAAAAGGTTTTAAATCCCTTGGCCTTTCAACAATACAAAACAATGATGACACTAGTTAATGGATAATAATAGTTCAGCTTTCCAAGCTAGTGGAGAACTTGAAAAGAGATTAAATGGAGCAGAGGCTGTGTGGTAGAATTATTCATTTGTCCTGGATTTGAAGTAGGGTGTCAAAGACACACCTACATAAATTATGTAGCCACATTGTAATAAGAACTTGAAGTATCTATTGTAAGAGGAAAATATATATATTTTAAATGATCTGTAGTTATTCACCAGTGAAATTTGGGATCAAGTACAAGCATTCTGTACAAAACAAAAGCTTCTTGTGTACATGTATATTGTCACTGCCTATTTTTTAGTCTTACATTGATTTCATTGAATATTGTGATTCAAAATATTTTTCAATCAAATTTCTTCATGTGATACTTAGAAATGAGCAAATATCAAGATAGTTTCTCTTTTTGA
>WEIV01030228.1:1656-61311 GCA_013390005.1 Calyptomena viridis
AAGTTCCTACAAGAATAGTCAGAGGTTGTCAGGTTATCTATTTACTCTGTCTGTGAAGAATTGACTTGGATAGCTGTATATACACTGGGGAAAAAAAAAAGATATTTAGAACTTGCACTAAGCTTGCAAAGAACATAGTAAGAAAATACTGGAGTGTGTATGAGGATCTTAATTTTCCTGTTTCCTGTAAGGGCAAGTGATGTCATAATGTCATCTTCAGATTATGTAAATGACAGTTTGTATTTGAAATTGATGACTCCATTCTAGCTGCTATTTAGAAAAATACTTCCTGTGGCTTTTCCAGTATGAACTGTGGAGAAGAGGGCATTTATTTGAGTGCCCTGAGAGACTGTTCCAGAAACTACAAAGATCAACTGGGATACCTTCAGATGCAGAAGATTGGATAGAAAAGACTTAGCCTAAAGAAGAGGGGCATATTCCCTGCAAAACTCTGGTGTGATAACATTGAGAGCTTCAGCAGGCTGTTGAATAATGGGTCTGCTTTTTACTGCGTGCTGTGTGTATGTTGAGTAGTAGATAGTTCCTGCTCTTAGATCTTGCCATGCAAACAGGATGTCATGCAGTGTTATGTAGTGACTGCACACTGGCTTTTTCTAGGAGGAGCTGAACTGGAAATAAGAGTGAAAGAAGGAGACAGGGAAAAGTAAAAAGAGGAAAGAATGTAAAATCACGAGAACAGCATGGGAAGAAGAGAAAATAAGTTTGATGCAAACATCTAATTAGTGCAAGAAAAACTCAACTACTATTTTCTGAATAATAGCAACACGCTAGGGCTGGAACTCCTGCCTTGCTCCTGCAGTGTCCTCAAATGCCAGGGGTGGTAGCTGGCTTTGATATATTTCTAGTGGACCCCATAGCTGGAATAGAGTATTTAGATTGTTTCAATTGCATAATCCTAATCTTGCAGATCAGACCTTTGGGTAGACGTGTACTTGCTCAGGAGTTTAACTTCCATATTGGTAAACCAGTACTATTATTAGTAGTAATTGACACCTTGATCAGCAAATACCAGCTCTCCATTCAGACCTCTCCCTTAGTCATTGAGGTATCACCATCTTATGGTGCTGGCAGGTTCCTTGTGTGATGAGGCAACCCACAGAGGTCAGACAGGTATTCCCCTTCCTNAGAGTTAAAAGACTGCATAATTGATTTGCAATTTGAACTCAGAATGCTAGGCATTTTTCCATGGAATTAATATTTGCATTTATTTATACGTATATTGCAATTTAAAAGGCTGCCAAGATAGAAAGTATTAGAGGATTGTCTTCTGTTGACTCTGTGGAAGCCATCCCCACCAAGCAAGTTAACGAGCCAATTTGCAATATCATCTGAAAGCAAGAGCAAAGGAGCACTTTGAGCAATTCTCCTTGTCATTTTAATGATTCATTATTCTACCAGTAGGACAAGTTTTCTTCATTTTTGAAATGGACTGTAATGCCCAGGCTAACCATGCAGGGAAGTTATGCTTCTCTGCTAGTTTTTCTATCCTCTCCCACCCTCCTGCTATAGCAGCATAACCGAATTAATGCTGGGGGGGTTTCCACAGGCAGTGGCTTCCCTAAAAGCCTTTAAAATCCTTCTGTGGTCCTTTACTGTGTTTCGGAAGGAATGCTACCCAAGTAATTTTCTTCTGGCAGATTTTTCTTTCCCTTGAATTTGCCCACATTCTGTCTTTCCCTGAGGAAGCGTTAGCTAAGGAGACCCATCTCCACATACCCTGAAGAAATCTTCATGTGACCTGAAAAAAGAAAAGTTAGAGGTCCCTCACAGGATGGCCCAAATTGCCATGATGTAAATTCATCATTTATCTGACATAAATTACATTTGAGCATGGATTTTATTGCCAAGGTTCTGATAAATTCTCTTTGGCTACCGAAGAGACTTCTAAAATGTTTTTGCTGTTTTGCTCTTACTAAAAAGCAATCTTGGTTACAAAAGCAATGAAATTGGTGGATGGGGGGGAGGTTTCATATCCACAGTCCTTGCTTTCTTGGCTGCCTCAATCTAAAGATAAGTCTGCCTCCTATGCTAGCAGTTAAAATATAATGAAAATCTGTCATTTGCTTTTGAAGCAGATTGGAAATACCTACATGAATCCTGAGACCTTATTCCTCATCTGCCTCTGAGAGAAAAGTACCTCCTTGCAATCTGTCTGTGAAGTGTAGGCAGGCAGCTAGTGAGGTAATTTGCTGAACAGTCTTAAGCAAACTGGCAGTTTTCAGAGAACATCTGAGGCAGTTACATTTCATATCGGAAGCATGGGAAAAATGCATCCAGTATTCAAATGTGCATTTTCATTTCTTCAGCCCCCATCCAGCCTTCTCTTCTTCACCTAGCCAAAGTAGGATGTTTTCACCAAAAATGCTGATAATTAGATCCATTCATTGTTGACATAGTAGGATGAAAGAAGTCTCATATATGCTATCCTTCAGTTTAGTTGCACCTTGTTTCCTCAAAGGGGAGGGGCAGACTCTACCTTGCCAGTCATCCCAAAGGGCAAAACTTCACTGCTGATGTAGTATGGCCCTCGAACCTTTCCAGACAAGAGGCTTCTCTTAGCTTGGAAACATGTCTGTAGCTCTGGATCGTTTAGCTATTTTAGTAAGAAGAAATTTCTTAATCCATTTATAATTTTACAGATGAAACAATTAGGATGCAATATTGGTTTGTGCTTTCATCAGTCTTTGACTAACTTGTAATTAAAATAAAGACAATTTGAAATGAGAGTTTCCAACATGCCTTCAGAGAATAAGGTGCACAAGAAACTCAACTTAGCATTGTCTGATTGAGCAGGTAATATAAGGTAGTTATGCAGTGTGAGATTATCTTCAAGAAATCCAGCTCAACAAATGAAACATACATGCGGTTTGAAAGGAGATGGCAGAGGCAGATTGTCTATAGATCTGTAAATCACAAGCTTGTATCTTGCTACCAAGTGCTTCTGTACTCTTTCTTCCTATTTTTGGAGATGTGGCAGGGAAAATGCTAACAACATGCTTGTTTAAAAGCACCCCAAAGAAATCCCTGCACCTTATGTCTTAAGGACAAGGTAGGCATTTATGTAGATGTGAAGAGAGAGAAAAATAACTGTGCTTGCTTTCAGAGTGGTTGAAGGCCCTAGAGATAGTTATTTTGTAGCTAATACATGACCTGTAATATCTGCTTTATCTGAGCTTTAAAGTTATGTTCTTCAGAATATTTTGCTTTTGTGTTTTCACAATTCTCATGTATAAGAAGTATTTTTTTTTATTCCCCTGGGTAGACATTTGAGTGGTGTGGTTAAAGGTTCACATTTTTGCATACTGGTCCTATTTCCTGAGTTCTCACCACCATATTCCCTTTGTGGATGCAAGCAATCCCAAAATAAACCTGTGTATTCAACTTCTGAACTTTTTTGTGAAAAGCACAGCCACTGCTACTCCTTCATCCCCCTGGCCTTATTTTCTGTTCAAAATGTAGAGCAGGTGTGTTTGAACTCCAGCAATTCTGACCTTTTCTGGTCTGTAGTCATTCTTGTGAGAAATTAATTTTGCCAGCAAACAGAGGTACTTTCTACTTTGCTGCTCAAAAGTAGTCTGTCCTTGTGAGCAGTATTTTTTCTTTTTTTGCTCTGAATCTCTGTGCTTGAGAGAGCATAGGGAACAGGAGACTGTCTAGTGTGACAGATATGCAGCAACAAAGCTCTTCACCTCTTGAACAAAGATTTTACCTCTTCAGGGAAGCTTGGAAAACTTTTCAGGGCACCTACAGAAGACCATTGATTACAGCCTATGTAAACCTGTTACCAGGCAGAAAATGGTCCAGTTCAGATCCTTAATATTGCTCATGATATGAGGAACCTCAGTTTTATGGGGTGTTGTGCTTAAGCAAGATCAGAACCTTGAAAGATACCTATGCAAAATGATGGGCTGTACTTGTGAGTCAGTTTCTACCTTCGTTTCCACCATTTTTTTCTTCTCTGTCATGTGGAACTCTGGGAAGAATCGGTAGCTTGAAGGTCCTGTCATTCTCCCGTCTGTGCTGACATTTTCTTCCAGGATATTAACAGTACACCAGGACATTTAAGCTCCCAGCTCCCAGGTTTGCATGCAAGTAAGTAAATCAGATGAAAATTGTGTGATAGGAAAACTGATTTATATATTTCAACATTGAAGCACACCTGTGGCTCCTGTTTATATGCTTCAGCTAAAGGCCACTGAAGTCTCCTGTTAATTTCAGTGGTATTTGGATCAAGCCCTCAGTCTTGACCATCTGTGTGGTAGGTCCTGATATATTGTATTCCTAAAGATAAGCTTAATTCTGTCCCCAGTTTAATAAAGGAATTAAGTGCATGATTAACTTGAGTGAGAGGTTGAAGCCTGTGCTGAAAGTCAAGCAAGATCTTTGCTGAACTGGGACTTAAATAGTAATTTACACTAGAGGTTATCCCCATTCAGCATCTGGAAAATAAGGCTTCTGCAGGCACACAGTCCTGGTAGATACTGCTGTGGACACAGATCTTTTCAGACCAGAGCTATCTACAATCCAACCACTTCCAAGGAAAACACTCTGCCTTGTTTGTGCCCTGTCATGTACACAGGTCCTTCCTTTTAAAGTAAATATGGCTACACTGCCTGAGGGCATTCATAATGAAAACCAGTTATTTTGAAGTAAAAACTGGTAGAAGCGATTGACAAAACAGAAACAGTGAAAACAGTGCCTCGACTCACCATAATTGTTTCTTTTTCAAAGTCCAGATGGTTTTTTTGTTCTGCAGTACAGAAGCCTTCAAAAATTTACTTCACTCAGTAAGTACTATGCAAATGAATATTTCCACTAATAAAATATGCATGGACATCTGAAATGCAAAACACGTACATAAATTGCCATGTGTTGACTGAGGCATAAGAGCTCTATGTGTGACCTGAGCACATGAGAAGCAATTCAAATCAGCCTAGCACTAGCCGAGCTGGGGATCCAGAGGGCTAGGAGTACCTCATTTAAATAAACTCGCACTTGCCGGAAACTAGAGATGCTGCTGATTGAGTTCCAGTGAATCTCTCTGTGGTGGCCTAAGAAGTTGCCTCCCCCTGTTACTGATTGTAGTACTGTTTTGGAGGTTGCCCTTTTCCACAGCAAAACTAGCAGAACATGTGTCCCACCTCAGTTGTTTTATTGCCACAGTCTGCTTCTTGCTTCCAACTGCAGGTGAAGTGAAACCTAAGCTAAACTCGCAGACTTCACACTGAAGTTATTGAGGCCAACTATATTTTCTTGACTTCACTGTGAGCATGACAACCACAAATATGGTATTAGTAGCTGCTTAAATTATTGCATAAAGGCATAATAAGCTCATCTATTAATACCTTAACAATCAACAGCAACTTCATTTCAGCAGGTGTGGGAGGTCCTAGGCCTGTGCCTTTTGTACTCTGGGACACACCAGGGCGTTGGTCTTTTAAGCACAGCTTGCAAAGAACTGTATTGAAGGAATTGTCTTTTTAATGGCAATAAGACAGCTACCGAAAGAAAGGCAACACACCAGCTCATGTTTACAACATTTTGGCCAAAATGTCTTCCTATGGCTACTAAAATACTCAGCTTTCTTTTTGTAACAAATCTTGAAGGTCCTTCATGGTGTGCCTAGTGAAAAGCAGTGTATGCTAACTGTCCTCTGAATAAATAGACAAGATAAACAGTGTTTTATTTCTTCCCCTGTAAGGTTTCAAAGAACTAAGAGTATCTGCCAGATTTACAAGGAGGTGTATTTTGGTGGTGTGGCTAAGATGAATTCAGATTGTAGAGGAGCCAAAGGATGAATATTTCTGCAGTTGAAAACAGGAGTGAGTACACTGGATGCATATCATGTCTATGTGGCAGAAAAAAATTATCTGTAAAATTTGTTTCCTGCTTACATTACAGTTCTATAAAATTTAAAATGCCTTCAGTCCTTTTAGTATTGAGGCAGATACTAATTGCTTCAGGAGTAGCATGACTTTTCTGGCCTCTGTAATACAATTCCTGATTTACTGCAAGAGATCAAGCTGAAGGCCACTGCAGCTCCATTTTACTACTTCATTCAATATATTGTATATGTTGTTTATTAAATTGTCAGCTTTCACTGCACAGGCAATACTGACCTGTGTAACTATACTTCCCGTCTGTGGGTCTGGCACCCCACCAAATAGCTCTCTAGTCACACTGCTCCCAATAAATAAAAAAAAAGAACGAAGAAAAAAAAGGCAAAAACCCCCCAGTTTGATGTATTCCCACTGAAGAATGCTTAAGTTACCCTAGCAATGGAGTATTACAGAAGGGGCAATCACTTCAGACAGAGTCTGGGATTTAAAAGCTGGTATCTTCAGTTTATCTGGCTCAGTGTGGAAAATTGAAAATGCAAGTAATACTGCAGTCTCTTCTTCCCTCAGATCTAGATGCTGGGCCATGCTAGGCAGATGGAAAATGGCAGAATCTCCAGTTGTTACTACATTTCATAAAATGGGCATCTGTCATGGCCTGAGTTAGGCACCTAAGGGAATCTCTACGTGATCTTCTGCAGGAAGGCTTAGGCTTTCTCTGCCCACATCCCAAGCAGATGCATGCTCCAGACTGAAGAGAAGCTGAACAACTATGTTAAGGGGGCAATAAGCACAAGTTAAATATTCTCAGTCTCCCAGCAGGATTACTAGATCAGGTCTGGCACTCTACTGATGAGATCTATGTTCTTGGCTTCAAGTGGCTCCTGTCTGGGAGACACAGTTTAGCAGAACCAGTGTGTGAAATAGACAGCCAAAATATTGCCTGACCAAAGCATCTTGCCTCCCACACCCCACCACACTGTAGACTGCTAATCCAATTCCCAGATGCTTAATTCCTTTCATTCACTTCAGAGGGATAGTAGGCACTTATCTCCATGTTGTGAATGGCAGCATTTCATTTTGCTTTTAGGTATGGCATTATTGGTGTTACAACATCCAAGATGGCACTAAATATCAGTGTGTTCTTTTGGATCTTCCCTGAGGACCAGAATTTGATTTTTTAAAAAACCATATTTTGTTAGGAAACACGTGTTCAGGGGTCTATTAATCTCTCTACAGCTGCCACTCAAGGCCGTCTGTGCAGCAATTTGTTACAACACCACTAAACCTGGCACTTTAATTATGGGGTGCCAGTTCTTGCTTCTCTGTTGTGAAGTGAACATAGAGTCATCACTCGTTTCTATTTTTGCATGAAAATGATTCATAATGTAGAATGTGCTGTACTACAAAAGGGATGGAAGAAAATAGTTCCATGATACATGTTGGGAGACAGAAGCAATGGCTTGCTGCTGTGATTCACGCTTGTACTGCCCAGGCATTCCAAAAATGGCTTTCTTCACAATTAGCCACAAAATCTGTAAACCATAAAAGGAAAACCATCAGTCTAACAGCAAGTGATTCCGGCTGGCTGCTTGAAATAAAGGAAAGTGATAATTCAAGGGGCGGGTGAAATGTCAAAACTTACTGGGCATCTTCTCCTAATTAACTTCATAATCAGGCAACCCAAGCTGGCAGTCTTTGCTCTGAAACGGAAAAGATTTACTTTGTTTCAAAAATCAATACGATCTGGTGAGAACCGATCCCTGATATTTATTAATGGTCCATCTATGGCATCAGTGCCATGTATGCAGCCACTTGCTGAGGACAGGGGCACATGAGGGACAGCTGAACTGCAGCCCTGCTCCCTTGGGCAGCTGAGGGGCTGCTGCCCACATATTCCCTGTAGAACAGACTTGGCAGAGAGAAGGCAGTGAGTAGGCTGAGCCTTGGCAGATTGCTCTTCCCCCAGCACAACCAAAAAGTGAAAACAACACTGCTGAGAGCACTCAGCTGGATATCAGCTGAAATATGAAAATGTGGGTGTTGCTTCCCTCAACAAGTCTGCATCTTTGGGACCTCCTCAAACTTGGCATAACTAGGTACATGTCAAGGACAACATGTTCCTTCCAAGGCTTTTTATGAGGTCTGAGGATCTGTAATCTTTGCAAAAATTTACAGTAACAAGACAGGGTGAACTCCAGGTATAGCCAATGACGCCCCTCTTACAATTTATAAGCAGAGTATTTATTAATACATGCCTCCCGAGAGCCTTTGACATGTACTTGGAAATTACTCTGAGAAAATTTATATACACAACTATAACTACAGAAGCAAGGGCAATTTATTACAGCTGCTAATACACTTTTTGGAACCAGAGTCAGTGGTGATAATGCTTGTGTATGTTCTGCCCTGTGTCTGTCATACCTAACTCAGCCGTGGTCTTGACTGTATTTCTCACAGTAGACAGAGAGGCCCTTTTACCTTTTGGGGCTGAATCTATTTGCTGATCTGCAATCCTAGGGTACCATTAGTTTCTGGATATCTGATGAAAATGAGAAAAGGCTGTGGGTTTTTTTCAAGCAAAAGAAATTATCTATGCCTTGTCATATTTATAGTTCCAGAAAGAACAGTTTCTTTAAGAAATAAAATAAACATAACTACAGTTCCTCAGTGTTTATTTGAAAGTATAGCAAAGGATTTTATTAGCACCAATTCTCATGGGACAGACTTTCTCATTTAAGTAAATGCTAACCTTTTCTATGAAAATCCTTTAGGATCTCATTTTCTACTCCATGCCAGGTAACCTATTGCGATAGAAGAGCCATTCTGAGTAAACAGCAACTTCTTAAATGAGTTACAGATACTACTATTATAAAATAATTTGCAACAAATCGTCTGTAACACCCTGTAAAGTTGCACTTTGCAGCCTTGGAATGTCAGCCTGAATCTAGTGTGGTTTATGGACAGATTAGAGTTGCTTGGCTGCTGATTTGGAGAACACCTTTACACTTTCTGTTTATTTTGCTCTGTGGTTTTTCTGTGCCAGAAATGTTCTCGTTTGACCTCAAGCTAACAAATAGTTTTAAATGGCATCCATGCTGACGTTTCTGATCATATACCCTAAGTAATCTCATAAGCAACCGCTCCCCTTCTAAATTTCATCATCATCATAATGACACAAACTGATCCACTAGTGCAGTGCCACTATCTGTGGAGACTAGCTTTTCAATTTCATAAATGTATATCAACATCCTGGGAATGGTTTAAAATACAGTTTTATTCAGGAAAAGGATTTTGTAAAAGCAATAGCTCTGTGTTCTATATTAATTCTGAATTATAAACATAGCAGAATACACACAAGTCCTACTTTCCAGATGTTTTTTTTTTCCTGGTATTAACTGTCAGGAGAAAGTGCTATGCTATTATGAGTCTTGGGTCTATTGCTAAATGTCAGCTTTTCAACATACAAGAATACTTTTTGTCACTTCAACATTGCCAACATTCTTTTAATTAAAGAAACCCTTGTCCTCTAGTAGTCATGATCCTGAGGATCTGTGACTGTCAGGATTAAGGGCTCCTGGGTTTTTTCTCTGGGGTCCTGACCAGTCAGGAAGTATCTTTCCACTAATCACTTTTGCTTATTTAATCATCCCCAAGTCAAATTTACTAAGCTTATAAATTAAGGGCCCAATTTCTTGTTAGCTGTTCCTGAAGGAAGTTGCAGCACTTTTTGGTTTAGCTCAGTGAGACGGATCATGGGCATCCAAAAACCAGTTTGGTTATGCTTTTCCCCTTCCCTCCTGCTCATCACTGAAAGCGTAACCATGTCCTTGAAGCTGCCCTGTAGTTTCAGGCCTGCCCTGCAGCCGCTGATGAGGGTCAGAGCAGCACTGCCCAGCAGTGCAGGCTGCCACCACCCTGCAGGCCACAGGCTGGTCTCCTGCATTCATCATGCTCTTCCCTTCTCCGTAGTTCAGTTACCACTGTCATACATGTAAGGCTTCTGCCTCTAGCTCTCTAGTCCCTTTCTGCAAGGCTTTGAAGCTTGTTTTTGTAGTGCTTGGTCACTGCGGTGTTTGTTTTCCCACTTGAGTGGCATCCTGGCTTGTGGGTTTCATCTATGGCTGTCTTCCCTCAGTAGCTCTGTTGCTGGCTTTCCCCAGCACACCAGAAACCTGACTTTAGCAGGAAACCTTCTTACTCTTCCTTGTTCCAGAAGCAGAAAGTAATTTCTGTCCTCCTTGACCTTGCCTGACCAATTGATCTTTTCTTTGATGAAGGAGAAAACATACATAATTTATGAACAATTCCCACATGGTGTAACAACATCCAGCCAAAGGAATTTGTTCCTATCTCTGACCAGGATATTTGAATCTGCCAAATGTATATAGGAATGTCTCTGCAAGCATAGAAGAACCGTGGCAAGCCTCACCACTTCTCTGAGAGAGTGCTGCAAACCTGTTTCAACTGGTGGCTATTGGGTGTGGTATTAAAGTGCTTGTACCTTCTTTCTTATTTCTCTTTTGAAGCATACATAATGGCTATTACTAGCCAACAGCAATTGAATCCTTGTCCTACAATAATAACCCATCAATGAAGCAGTTGTGGAATGAGAACAGCAGTTTTTATAATGGCAGAGTGCAGCATATGCTGGCTAGCTTGTAGGTTGGCACATACACTACTTACAACTACAGACATCTGAGGTCAAAATGCTTCAAGAGCCAAGAGAAATCTATTAATATCATTCTAAGTGCTGTGGCTAAGGTCCAGGTAAGGAGACTCTCAAGAAGGTATATTTAGTGAAGCAAAACTCTGTATTTCCCATCTATATTATGTCAACTAATAATCCGCTTTTATGGGTGGTCATTAAATGGTCAATGTATCAGTATCAGTGTGGTTTATCTGCCATGCAAGTATCAGTAATCATGTATGAGAGATCTGCCAAAATTGGCCTGTTTTGGAGAGCTGACTTTTCAGAATGCTTTTCATTCATAAACCTGCTTTTCTTTGTCATCTGCCACCTCTGTGATGCTTTTCCCATATTGCTCTTTTTTTTTTCCCCTTTCCCTTTTCTCTGTCTTGTCCATAGGATTACACTTAGCTTCCTACGAAGTTTTATTTCAAACATACCAACTTTGATCTGGTCTTTTATTCTAAAAATTATGACACAAAAGCTAGGGAAAATGCTACTGAAGTTTAAGGGAGAAATCCAGTAAGCTCCTTTCTTTTGTAATTATTTAATGTATTTTGTGTTTACTATTTATCATCAGGTTGGTCTTTAGGATACAGCAATCTAGGCTGCCCATCCTAGATGACAGGAGTGTTTGATGGCACATTCATTTATTCAAGCTCATGAAGGCTAGTTCTTTGTTAGACTGCAAAGGAAAGACATCATGCATTTTTTTTACTGTGCATTTCATGACATTTTAGATTTAAATGGGATTTATAGGGTTCATGAATTGCCCTTAAATCATCTACATTCTGTCACTAAGCATTTTCTTAACAGCTGTTCTTTCCTTTACTTAATTACTCATCAAATGTCAAAATGTGATGGGTGAGTGAAATGTCCTGTTATCTGAACAAACCCTAACTTTGAAATCATTTTCTGTAGACAAACAAAATGAAGTGCTACATGAAAAATCATGAGATGTTCTGACTGCACAAAAGCTTCATTTTTATGCCTGACTTAACCTGACAATCAAAAAGTAAGGGAGGGGAGCAGGGAGAATTAATAAATATACATTACCCTACTTAATGGTTATGAACAGGCTCAGCCTGGACCACAGATGTTAAAGACCAAGTTGTGGGGTTTTTTTCTGGAGACAAATATGAAAGCCTTTTATGGAAAATTGTAACTCAAAATTGACTGGTGGAAGTTGTTGGGTTTTTTTTAGATGAGTATTTCAAAATTTGCTTAGATGCAACAAAATGTATGTTTTCATTCAAGATGGGACTCATGACCTGACACTTCTGGAGAAGCAGGCAAGCCTGTAATAACTGATCAGCATTACCTGCATCTGCTATGGCCACAAAATTATTATTTGGTTTTGGTTTGGAAAAGGATTGAGGATAGAATTATCTGTTCAAAAATACGGGCTTCAATTTGTTTCCCAGTAAAAAATAACATAGCCATTAGAAAGAAACATATAAATACAAAGAAAATTCATTACATAATATATTAGGCCTATTTTAACACAAATGCTTTTCCTTCACAGAGTTGGTATATATTTTTTTAATGGCTGAGATCAACTTCCAAATATAACTAAAAATGCCTCTTCGGGATTGCTTTTGATTGCTTTGATTTAAAAAATCTCATGTTTGGACTTAAAATGAGGTAAGAACATGTAGAGGAAAGCTTGAGTAATGGTGTAGTTTGCTGTCAGTGTCTACAAACAAGTGATATGGATAGGACTTCAGTTTCGTATTAGGAGGAACTTGCCTAAATACTGTTCCTTGTTAGTTCTCCTCTAACCCCAAAATAACAAGAAATGCTGAAATATTGTGAGCACAGTATACCATTGTCTATCAAATGTCAGAAAATAAGCCTTTAATGTGTCACTGGCAAAAAAAAAAAATTGAGGCCAGATGTCGGGACCCCTGTTCCTAAATAGGAGTTTTTCTTCCTACTATCAAAATCCAATACCAGATGAAAGAAATCGGACTTGCAGCTTTTCCAGTTTCTCTTGCTGTTTATTAAGTTCTTATCTCAGTTTCAGCGTGCCGTCCTAAACCCAGACTTAACACTCTGAAACATGTGCTGCAAAGCCGTGAAATGGTGACTGCAGTAAGGTTTTAAAGACTTTGTTATCAAATTAACTGTTACAACGTTCTATATTTATAATTCTGTACCAATAACCATCACCTGTTGCTAACACATTTCCTCTACCTCAGATCTATTCTACCAATGCCTTTGTGCCACCTCCACTGCAGAACATGGAGCAAGAAGAAGAAGAAAAGAGAACCCAGGGCAACACCCAAAATCCTCCATCTTGTCTTCTTTTACATCCATACTATAAAACCCAAAATGACAAATTTCACCTCTGTGATGAACTAAACTATAATCTAACTTATGGTTTTACTACTTTTACTTCATCCATGAGTGTTGGAAGCTTTTCCCATGGGCACAGATCAAAGACTGTGTCCTCCTGGGGTCCCAGCGAGGGTCCCAGACCCTCCAGGGCAATGTGAGGGGTAGTCCAGATATCCTGGACTCCAACAGCCAGAATCTGTTATATTTACAAAAGTACTCTAGCTTAATAGGATGTGTCTACATTTATTTTAAACCTTGCATTTATTTTGGTGAATGAAAAGCAGGGACCAGAGTATCTCAAGAACGAAATATCTGTTTGTAGCTCTGCTCTGGAAAGTGTGGCTCTCGTTTCCACATCTGAAGCCCACCAGTTAAAAAACTCTAGTGAAATGAGCAGAAGAACCTCTTGGAGCCCCACAGCAGCAGATCTACATATCCAGCAAATAAAGGCAGGAGGACTGTGATGAAAAAAGATGACAGGCAGTGTTTTACTCTGAGGACTGGAAAGGAATGTATCAGCATGCTCTGCCTTACCCTGGGACTGTGTTAACTCCCGAAATGTGAGTATGACTCTCTGGGGAGGGAAAAGTGAGGAAGTAATATGAAAAGTGTTTATATCCCTACCAGGCATTCACAACACCAAGGGGGGGGAAACTGAGGCAAAGAGTTATTACCCACGATGCTGTGAGCAGCAATGTTTTCCTTTCATTTTATATAAAAACAGGAGCTTATTTATCACTCTTTTGCTATTTCTTTCCCCTACATTCTTTAGTTGTTAGGAGGGAAGTATGGCCTATCATGGGAGTCAAGGTAAGATATTTTCTTTTCCAATACCCCAAGCAAGCATTTCAACTGATAAAAAAGGAAATCTTCCTCTTTTCTGTTGCTAATTATACCTAAGAAAACAGTTGCATCTACTATTTATAAGTAGCAAGTTATTCTGTGCAATCTGAATGCAGTTGAAACAATGATGAAATATTTAGAAATTAGTTGGTAATGATGCACTGGCAGATAATGAAGTTCTCAGCTTCTTATTTACATTGCAGCATCCATATGTAACGTTTGATAATGTATTTGCTGTGACATTGGCATGATTATCTCCATCAGTTAAAATGAGTGTTAATTTATAATCAGCTGTGATTGGAATACTGTTCCATGGCATTGAGTTATTCACAACAAGAAACATTCCATTAATCAATCCAAGAAACTAAAGGACAGGATTTGTTTTTTAAAAAAATTTAGCTGCCTAGAGATGCTAATGATGTTCTTAGTAATTTTTTTAAATCCTGACATTTCTTCAAAATACCCACTTATCTGAAACCAATACTCATAAAAAGTTTCTTCCTTGTGCATTGGTTTCCTTAAAAGTGCTTCCATAAATTAAAATACTATAAATAGTATGGAGGGCTCAAAAATTAAGACAGTCTTTTAAAGAGCTATTTGGAAATTAGAGAGAACCCCTGAACTGAGAAATAACTTTCTCCTTTCACTCCTGGAAATGCTAATTTGGCATATACACTGCATAATGTTTTTCCTCAGTTACATGCTCATTCTCTGAGCTGCACTGAGGACGTGCAGGATATGTAGCACACTGTAAAGCCAACCAAATGCGTTAAGCAAAAATTCCTCATCAACATCAATGTTCACTCTTCATTGTTTGATTGGGGCAGTTTCCAAGAGCTACCAGGCATGACATGTTTGTTCAAAAAAATGAAGCAACAATAAACAAACTTCAAGTGCATTGAGATGATTCACAGTACGGCTACTGGTGTTGAAGATATTGTGAACTACATATGTTAAAGAATACAGAATACATTTTAAGGGCATTTATCTAACTTGAAATGTCTTTTGCTGTTGATGGGCAATGTAAGGTCTGTGAGTCACCCAGTGCACCTAATCACTGTGGCAACAATTAGAGAAAAGAAGTTCCCCCTGGAAGCTGTTGTGTAATATTGATTTTAATAGGTCTTTGCCCAAGCCTACCCTTTTCCGTGATGTGAGGACTCTCTCTTAGTATCTGTGCCTCATTAATAACTCCAGTGACTTCATTGTGAATGAAACAGGAATGTTGTGAAAGCCCGACTCCACCAAAACCAGTGGTAGAACCCGCATTGCGTGTGGTGAGGGCAAGATCTCACCTGCAAGGTCTCACTCCGCCCAGCTCTGGCAAGTGCAAGATGAGAATCAGAAGGCCAGTGTCCTCTCACATCCTTATTAAATGCTTGCCAGCCCTGCTGGTACCAATCTCAAAGGTACTTCTTTATCTCTGAGTCTCGGGTGCTTTGTATCGACTTATGCAATCTGTCTTTTTTATACCTCAGGCTGAATCCTGCTTTCAGACAGTATTTCCACAAAGTCAATACGAGCTCCAATCCCTGCTTCAAATCTGTCAGCATGGGGTTATGGAACCAAATCTTGCAATCACTGTGCTAAGAATTGCAGAAGTGCAGAGTTTTGCCTGGCCGACTGTCCCCTGTACAGCGAGGGGGGATGTGTATTCCTCCTGGGAGAGCTGACATTGATGTGGCAGAGCTACACCCAGAGCAGGATCCCTCCTGCAGCTCCCTTGTAAGACAGGCCTCACCGTATTGTGACTCAGCTGGTTTTATTTGTGGCAGAAATGTAAATGTCTGGGCCACTAGGCAGGAACTACGAGAGAAGCTTTGCTTTCAGCAGGCTTAGGAACCCAAAGCTGCCACTGTGTTTGGCACATTTGAGTAAATTTAATTCAGATTTTACTCCTAGCAAGGATTTGTTCATCCCCTCTGTAAATGAAGCCACCTTATTTGGGTAGCCAGCATGGTTTTAGAAGACTAATAATAGATCCCTACGTTAGAAAACTTTGACCTCAAGTTTTATTTAGGATGTAGGAGTCTCATGCAAATTGCAGCACAGAGCAGGGAGGGAAATATAACATCTGGTCTAGTTTTATAGCTTCTACCCTAATGCATCGTGGCAAATCCATTTAAGTAAGCTGTACAAAAACATCATCACTTCTGCTTAATTATAAATCTGTTGCATATCATTTGGGGGTTTGAAACTGAATATGGATAAAGAGACTTACCTCTAATCTATATTGATCTCTATCAAGGGATGAACAGATGATGAACTTAAACCATCCAGTTCTATTCCAGTGCATTTCCCATCTGTACAGAAATGTAAAAATGTTTACTGTAATTAAGACCTAACACTTCAAGTAAATGACTATGGTAGTAAGAGATAGAATAAAAAAAAAAAAAAAATCACACGTGAAAAAATGTTGTTCCAGATTGCTAAGGTCAGTTGACACCGGAATATAGAAGGCAGGAAATATGCTCATCAGTTTGAGTAATGGCCAGTGTTCTTCCTCTTGTCAAAATGCATAAAGGTGAGCATATTACTTAAAACCTATGCCCTTCAGTTTTGTCTCCTCCAAAATGGGGATAATAGCTCTCTAAAATGTATCTGAAAATACTGGTTTGGTTTTATTCTGATACTGTATTAGTCAGAAAAAACCTCATCTTCCAGTCTAACACTACATTGGGAAAGACACACAACCAGAGGGCTGGAGAAGTGATAAAATCCAAACATAAGAGAGACAAAAAGGCAAAAGACATCCATTGTAAGCTGGAAAGTCCAAGAGGGCATCAGCCTCTGTTCTTTGTATGAAGATCCTCTCTGACTTAAATTTATAAATATCTTGGTACCTTGAAAATTCTGTCTGCCAGGAAAGTATTTACTGTGTTTAGTGGATGAAAAATCCTTTAGTAGGATGGGGGAATTTCAGTTCCAGAGTAGTATGTGACCTGGTTGGCACCTGTGAGCCCTCTAATCTGTCACTCCCATCTGCCTAGATTTGGAGAAAAAAGATTTCTATTTCCTCTCTTTCTACTCTTCATCGCTTGTCTGATGTAACTTTTGTGTGAAGTATCTGAACAAGCAACTTGATTAATGTGATGACCATAGGGATATACATCCAGAGATGACAAACCTTGATGACAGTAGGCTTAGGTCTATTTAGCCAACTTTGAGAAGGAAATATGAACAAGGACGAGCCTGTTTCCAGTTTAGCCAAGGATAAGCATAACCAAGACTTCCTTATCAGCCATGACTTGAATTCTCACCAGTGTCTGGATACTCAAGGTTGCCCTGGGGCCAATTAGCATGCGCTGTACTCTGCAGCTCTGAATAGCTCTTCTTTGAGGAATGTTACTGAGAAAACTGCAAAACTCAACACAATGATTCTTTCTTGAGAGACAAGAATCATTATAGTACATTTATTTCTTCCTTGGAGAAGGAAATATATGCACAGCTCTGTTTTCATCTTAATTTCTGAAGCTGCAGGAGATCATTATCTTATTTCAATGTCCTATTCCAATTACATTCTGTTTTGCAATCTTATAAAATTCAAAATAACATGAAAAATCCTAATAAATCCATATGGGTATAGAAGTGTTAAATGTAAGACTTTGTACATTTAAAGCCAAACAGTTTAAAAAAAAAATCCAGTGTCATTTATTTGTGCTTGCTTACTTGTATTACCTTTCAGCTTGGCTAATACCAATTAGAGGGTTTATGATGATTTCACATTGCATTTCACTGCAGGCTCCCTCTGCACCAGCACAGCTCTTCAGTGCTTCACTGGTTGCAAATCCTGTGGGGAGAAAGTTTATTTCTTGGTTGGAAGACAGAATTTCTTTTGGAATATTTGTTAAATTGCTGCTGCCTGCTGATCAGTCCTGGGTTTTATCACAGACTCATTAACGTATCGGCCCTGGTACTGTAATGGATGTCTTGGCAAACACTGGATCTGGCTTGGAAATCCTCGTGATGCCAAAGACTAAAATCCCTGACCCACTGAGTGCCAGGAGTGAGGAATGAGTAGAAGAAAATAAATTTAAAAATACAAGTAACAGAAATAAGAGTTTGGCTGTACCTCCTGGACATGTTGACTGGGCTTTCTGCTTGCTGGAGGCAGCATGGCTCAGCGGCGCGCTCGGTGGAGACTGAAGAGCTGTGGAGACCATGGACAAAGCATTTCAGCTTTGTTCTTCTGGCTTCTCTACCCATCTGTACAGATAATGACACTCTTACTTTTGAGCTCTCCATTGAAAATGGCTCTTCCAAGGCATTAGATGTTGTGAAGCAAGACATGGCACAAAAAACGTGGCTGTTATTTCAATCTTTCTGATCCTTTTGTAACACATAATCCTAAAGGGAGTCCTTTCTGGAAAAAAAAAAAAAAAATGCCCTGGGAGTTTACAGCTCATTCTTCCCTCCTTTATCTGATATTTGTTTTCCATTTGTGTGGGCAACACCAGGGCCTGAACAAGCTGTACAGCCACAAGGTGGTTTCCCAAGCAGACATGAACTATTGCAGGCTTGGATCAGGAGCACATCATCTTCATCAACTTGCAAAACAGCATTGGGAATACATGGGGCAAGGCAATGCTGCCTCTCTCTAGACACAATTTCTCACCTGGGAGAACACAGAAGAGGGTTCAAGAGGAAGTGGAAATGAAGACGGAGTTGTAGGCCATGAGGCTCAGAGGAAGGAAAAATATTCAGGGGTGTGGAAAGAAAGGCAATTGAAAAATTTTTCTAAAAAACTTGAACAGCCTTCTGGCAGGACAAGTAGAAATAAGCCTGATAAGAAATTACAAGAAACTGCAATTAGGTAAATGTTAATCAGAAAAGAAGGCTCTAAACTTGAGGCATTATTCTTATTGATGGTAATAAAAGAAGGTGGAAACTCTGCAGCTTTTGTTTTCTGGCCCGATGTATTTAGGTCTATGTATAATTTAAAGTATTGACTTCAGTGGGAATTCTTGTGTTCTGAGAGCCCTGTGCATGTGTTATGTATCTGTCAGAGCCAGGGGCTGTGGTGGGAGCAATGCTCTCTGTGCTGGTTAAGGCTGCTAAAGTGTTTTTAATTCTATTTTTGCTCCTTCTCCAGTGTTAGAATTGCTTACAGCTTTCTGAAACATTATGTACTAGCTGAACTCTTCCAGATGGTTTCTTTTTGAAATTGGTTTCGTGCATGTGGGCAAGAGGAAAACCAGTTCAGCCATTTAAAACCAGGAACGGCCTTTATTTCCATGCACTGAATTTAAATATTTCAGAAATTCTTTCTAATCCATACAGTTGTTTCCAGTTAGAGGTTAGCCTTGCGAGGTGTAAGGACTAAAACTGAGCACTTCATAGTGATGTAAAGTTTACCTTTCTCGATTTACCTTTTTAGGTTTTAGAAGTCCTTGACGTGGTCCTAAAAATACACAATGCAGTGTTCATAAGAGGTTACAGTGTGCCACGCTCCCAATGTGGGTGGAGTTTTAGATTTCTGTTTAGGTGAATGAAATAAATAACTGGGCCTTAATACTACAAGCTAAGTGGGACATAGCCAAGGGAAACTGTAGAATAAGCTTCCTAAAGTGGAATATATAAACTCAGAGTGTATGAAATCTATCACCATTGCTCTTGCTGAAATTAAAAAATGCCACATCAATGTAATTTTTCTCTATGGGACACTGAGCAGTCTTGGAAAACTTTGCATTTACAGAGATGGATTAGTGAGACAGGGTCTGTCTTTGCCAACGACAAGCAAAAGCAAGCAAGAACCTTCCGGAAGGTGTTTTATTTATGTGGTTCCTGGTGATCCTCAGGCAGGAAAAGCTTTCCACACAGTGCTGTGGCTGAGACTCACTCAGAAAACACTGAATTGCTTTTAAAACACAGTAAGATACTCTGCTCTTAATTTGGCAGTGGAATCTGTAAGGTGGCTTTGGTGTCCTGTGTGTGTGACTGCCTCATCTGCTGACTGGCGTTAGGAGCTCCCGTGCCATGCTGATGGACTGATGTGCTATGCCAGGGGGGTGTCCAGATGCTGAGAGAGGGAAAATCCCTTCTTGTCTCAGTTGATGCTTTACACACTTCTCTGGTGGCACAGTTTCCTCAGCAGTGGTGAAAACAGCCTGTACCACCCTGGTACTCCAGGTGAAATGGAAAAACAAGAAACTTGGATGCTCTGGTGTGCCATATCCTCAGGCCACCATCCAGAGGGTGGTGCTTTCTTAGGAGCAGAAAGGTGAGCATGGCCAGGAGTTGCCACCCTGCCCAGGGAAGCTCTGTGAACAAGTCACAGCATCACAGAAATGCCTTTTCCCAATTTCATTTGTCTCTCACAGTTTTTCTAAATCTTCCTCCCTGTGAAATTTCTCTTGGCTGGTGTGACACTTTCCACCTAGTCAGGATTGGAGGCGGGTTCTCCTGATACACCTGAGGGAAAACAGATATTGTGTGTCATTTCTTTTCCATATGGAAAGACCGGGCAGAATGAGGGTGGGGCAGATGGGTGTAACTGCCTCGAAAGAGAGTAAGGACAAACGGAGAAATGTGGGGGTGGGAGAGCCAACCTTATCAGGCATCATAAATCGCTTTCATTGTGACACATCAAAGCAGAAAGCTTTACATCTTCTGGTATTTCTTGCTACAGGAAGACTTTAGAAGAGTTGGGGCAACTCTGAGCAGACTTTCCCCTGGCATCAGGTGGACTTGGCAAATGTCCTTGTCCCTGGGATGAAAGATGCCTTTCCAGCCTGTAAAGTGGTGTTATTTGCTCTGGTAATCAGTAACTATCTGGAGCTATGAGATGAATAAATAAATAGATAAATACAGTGGCATTTAAGCACATGGGAGACATTTTAGATATTGGCAATACTGTGGTCTTGTGCTTATCAATCAGTTCTGCCTATGCCCTGCCTGCCATTTCTGCAGCATGGTGTTCCTAAAGGGGCAAAGGAAGGGACTTGCTGCTGGGGTCTGTATGCTTCCCAGCTTGCCTGCAGTTCTGTGTCTGTATTGAGGAAAGAGAACTTGTATTTCAGCCCGCCCCCTGTGCCCTGGTGTTTATCTATGGACAAACTGCATTCCCATTCTGTGTTAGCAAGCCCAGGCATTATCTGCTTAGGCTGTAAACACTGAGAGAAAGGCCCCTGTGGCTTTACAGCAGCTCACTCAGGGTGAATCCAGTCTTGAATCAGACTTTGGATTTTTTTTTAAATATGAATAATTTTAAAGGTCATTGCTCCTGCAGAGTTTGGGAGAAACTTTCTTCCAAAGGAAGAGGAGCTTAGGCAGCCGTGTCCTGTGTTGTGAGCACTCATGACAGGGAGGTTGCCAAAGACCACATTTTTTGTTATTCCCTGTAACAGATTCCTTTGTGCTTCATGTAAAGGACCGGGACAAAGTGTATGTAGAAGAGTCTGGTTATTCCTACATGGCCTTCTGGGCAGACAAAGTGTATGCCACTCCTTAGTGTCAGGAAGTGCAAAGGTTTCTTGACTTGCTTTACTGCACCGTGCCAGGCCTGCCAACCAAGCTGCTGTTAGGACGCTTTTGTCAGGAGAACTTTTGCTCTTCTCGTGCAGGAAGGGAGAGCTTCCAAGAGCCATTTGGAAATGCTAGTCCAGGAAAGGAAATTAAGTCAGAATGCTGTAACCAACCTGATCCTTTCCCTGTTTGCAGCAGTGTTAATTAGGTGCGGCTTTGCTGTGGTCAACAAGGTGTTACCACTATCGAGCCAGCAAGAGCCCTGCTTCTGCTTGGTGGGACATCCAGTGGCCCAGGGAGCTGCTGTCCTTCCTGCTAGGTGTCCTTGGGCTTGACTTAGCTTTCTAGGAAAGACCCTAAGACCCCGGTTGTGAAGCCCTCCCACTACCCTGTTTGTCTCAGTGTGGAGAAGTCAGCAGCTTATGTGCTTGTGCCTTGCCACCAACACTTCAGCTATTGTCAGCTGAAGACATCTCTTGTCTTGTGCCAGGTTAAGGACTGGCCTTTGCTCTCAGGTTACCTTCACTGTGAGCGGATCTGGTTTGCCTGATTTAATGAGTGCCTGTGAGAAGCAGTTACACTGCCCTCTCCTTTCCTGAATGGAAGGGAAAGACCAATGAATAACTCAAGCCTGCAACCTGATCTGTAGGTTTTTAGACATCAGTTAGGTTTCTGCTGGTGTAACCCTGGGGTTCCCCTTTGGGTGGGTGAGGTGGTTGTTCTGTTCCCTCAACTCCCCTTTGAAAACAAACCTCATGATCTGTGATAGTGGTGTTCCCACCATGTAGTGAAAAAACATCCTCGGATGGGTTTAAAATAAAGATATCTCTCTAAAAATGGGAGTGCTCAGTAGAAATTGATAGAGATCGATGCCTGTAAACCTGGTACAATAAACATCCTTGTGTTGCTGCTTGTCTGAAGGTGGCTCTCATTGTACTGATGTGGCTTTCAGGTAGGTAGCAGGGAATGCATGGCTGAGTTTTCTTTATAGTTGCTTTCAAATATTTATCTGCAGAAGGATAATGGGAGAGCTGTGTTTTCTCTTGTCGTCAGAATTTCAGAGAGGATTTTAATCCCCTGTGCTCCTGCTGCTTGTGAAGCCCTGACAAAAGTGGCTTGATCCTGCTGGCACAAGACCATCTGCCCTGCTGCCCCCAGCAGGGATGTACTTGGACTTGCCAGACTGAGCAGCATACTGGAAAAATTATCAATGTTTTGGACACTTGACTGAATCTGCTTTTCTGGGCTATAAGGTACAATCAATGAGAATTAACAGGGACTTCTTCTTTTTCTCCTGTTTTCTATGTTCCTCCACTTCCGCTTTTAATTGGTGAGTAAATGAGTGAAGCTGAAGGATGTACAGCTCTTGACCCCTGTGTGAGATGCAAGTGTCCAGCACATCCCAGAACTGAGCACAGATTTCCCTCTTGCCAGCATGGCCATTAATGCAAGTATGTCTTAAGATGATACAGACCTGACTGCAGCTTCTGTTCCAAGGCCTTATGATTTATGAAGGGTTTCAAATGGATAGTTTTAAACCTGGATTAAAACCTCAAAAGCTGCTTCAAGTCTGGCATACTGCTCAGTTTCAAGTCAGCTCTGAGATGATACTGTTTGATATTGTTTACAATAGGTCTTTCCACAGGGACTGCCTTAACTTTCTGTCTGCTGATTACTGTTTAGTGCCTCATTTCTCCTCCAGTCTGAAGGTCTCCTGTTCCTTTGCTGTAGCTCCGGGTGGGCATTCAGAGTTTTACTGTGGTTTTGGAAGTACCCAGCAGCTGGATCATCAGAGTGCCTGGCCTTTGTGTTAATGATTGTGTTACTGGCTCTGTGCTAACAGAGATATGGATCGTGTAGGGCAGCCTTCTGCCTCCCCAAGCCCTCAGAGTGGCAATGTGAGCTCTTATAACATCATAAAACACAGTTCAGCAATTACTGTGAAACCAGGAGGAGAATCTATGAACAGCCTGCCTCTGCTTCTGAAACTGCCCCTTTTGAAAGGCACTCGCACTGCTGTGGTGCTGGTCACAGGGAGCAGGGCATGCACAGTGACAAGAAACAGAGCCATGGGTGTACTACTGTGTTGTGATATGCCACTCATGCACCCATGTTTTCACAGAGCATGTGACAGGAGGGGCTGCAGCCTCCTTCCACCAATACTGGGTTTTTCACAGCTGCTACCCTCCCTTTATTCTATGCATCCCATCTCTGGTCTAGGCAAGAAAGTAGTTCTTCTCTGAGTCCAGACATGAAGTCAAATTCATCTCTCCTTCCTGTTTCATAAAAGAAGTGGCCAAGGAAAGGCTCCTTTAGCTGCAGAAAGCTGCTGTGAGGTCTCCATAGAACCCTCCTTGCAAAACACAGTCACCTTCCGCCATTGGGGCTCAAGGGGTCAAGGAGGTGAGAAGGTCCCATGTGCTCACATGTATTTCCAGGCTCCATTACCCTATAGCTATGTGTTAATGTGTTACACTTACATTATGGCTCACAGTGGTAAAGTACAACCTGGTGATGGGAAGGCAAAAAATTCCTCTGTGAGGTAACTGAGAAGTAAAACCTTGGACTGTCAGGTGCAACTCAGTTCAAGGTATAATACTGGTGTTAAACTTTGCCCTATTAACTGCTTGATAGAATAGTGGGTTGATAGATACCAAGATGGTATCTAAAATCATTTAAGATTGTGTGTGGGTTTTTTCCCAAACAGGGCTCTTCATCAGTATGTGCACACGTAGCAGTGTGTCAGGGGAACACCTAATGCTTGCTAGATAAACACATTGCTTCTCCCCACGTGGGAGGAGCAGCCACAGAACTGCATCATGCCCAGCGCTGCTGGGTGCTCCTCCATCTGCAACCTACTTGTTATGCAAAGATACCTTTTCTGCAGTGAAAAGGCTTTGATTAGCCCAGGTCCAGATCACTTTATTAGCATTGCAAAAATGCTAAGAGCCTACACAGTTCTTCAAACAACAAACCCTTCTGCTTGGCTTGATCATCTGCTACATATATGATCCTAGCAGAGATAACTCGGAAAGGTGTGTTTATTGCTTTGCACATAGCAGAAAGGGATATGCCTGGCAATTTCACAAACATGCCCTTGGCTAAAGTCTGTTGCTAAGCAATAGTTTAAGATAAGGAATGTATACAAATCCCCAAATGTTCAATTTTAGGGCTTTAGATACTCATATGAGAGAGGTACAGCAACATCCTGCCTTTGTGCAGAACCCCCGAAAGGAATGTCAATCTTCATTAGCCTGGGAACAGCATAAAATTGTAAGGATCTGCTGTGTGTTCCCCCTCCTGCAGCCAGCTGCAGTGCACAGCAGAATAAACGCATCAGAGGAGTAACCAGCTGTACTCCTCATTAGAGGTGACAAAGTACAGAGAAAGGGCAACTCCTTCTCCCTTTGCCTTTATTTATGGCAGACCTGTGCATGTGCAGATTGTAGAATCACAGGTTAGTTTGGGTTGGAAAGGACCTTTAATATCTTCTAGTCCAACCTTCTCCTTCAGGGAGCAGGGACATCTTCAGCTGGATCAAGTTGCTCAAAACCCCTTCAGCCTGACCTTGAATGTTTCCCGGAAAGGGGTATCCACTCCCTCTCTGGGCAACCTGTTTCAGTGTTTCAGAAGTGAAAAAACTTCTTCCTTGTATCTAATCTTAACCTAACCCTCTTTCAGTTCAAAGCCATTCCCTTTGTCCTATCACTCTATGCCCTTGTAAAAATGCCCTCTCCAGCAGTCTGGAAGATGCTGTAAGGTCTCCTTGAAGCCTTCTCTTCTCCAGGCTGAACAGCCACCAATCTCTCTGTCTTCATAGGAGAGAACTCTGAGCATCTTTGTTGCCCTTCTTTGGACTCACTCCAACAGGCCAATGTCTTTCTTATGTTGGGGATTCCAAACACTCCAGGTGGAGTGCTCACAAGAGCAGAATGGAGGGGCAGAATCACCTCCCTTGACCTGCTGGCCACACTGCTTTTGATGTAGCCCATGATACAACTGGGTTTCTGGACTGTCAGTGCACATTGCTGGGTCATGTCCAGCCTTTCATCCCCCAGATGATGGGAATGGAGCCAGAGCCCTTCACTTCTTATCTCTCTCTCTGTTTCTATGTTTTGCATACCATTTGTATGGCCTTTGTAGCTAGAGAGGTCACCTTGGTAGCATGTCTGTCACCCGTGTTGCCTTGTGCCCACCAGCCAGTGAGTCACTTCATAAGCAAAGGGGAACTCTCCCGGGGTGGTTCTCTGCTGCTCACGTCTCACGGATCATGTCACAGGCTTGGGCTGATTGCATCTGAAATTGAACCTGCTTCTGCATTCTTCACCTGCCCATAGTTTTAAGCAACTCACTTTCACCTCGTGCCTGCCAAAGTTTGCTTTGCCTTATGTCCTGCCCTTGGTGGGTCCAAGCAATGCTGTGGAGCAGAAGGTGAGCCCCATCCCTGCCTTTCAGCAGAAGCCTCATGGAAAGGCTTCTCTTCTGCTCTCCCCATTCTTGCAGCGTGTGTGAGGGAAAAGCGAGTAGCTGTCGGAGCTTGGCAGCAGCAGTGGACATGAGCTGAACTGACACATAGGGTGCAAATAGAGTCATAAAGTATATGTGGCAGTGTGATGCATATTAAAGCGATTTGCAGGGTAATGTTTCCCTGAGTATATTCTTAGTAACAGAGAGAAGTGATCTTCCCACCTTCACTATAAGCACGTTACAGTGCTCAGGAAAGAGGCTGTCAGGAGCTGGACGTAGTGCTGGCTCCAGAAGCCTTCAAAGCCTGGGTTTGCAAGGGCCCCATCCTGCATGGCCAGCCTGTGTCCTGCAGTTGTTCTCTGTGCAGAGGCCCCATGCCATAAACCCGTGAGTGAGCACATGCCATCTTCTGTTCCTGGCTTTCAGTGGTATATATAAAAACATGAACAAGAAATTACTGTGTTCCCTCAGGAATAAGGAAGGACCAGCCTGGCTAAAATGAGAGGAGAAAATTTTATATCCATGTAGTTACTAAGTCTTTATTTGAAAAAACAGAGCTGTTTGTCTGGTGCTTCTTGGACCTTTGGCTTAATATTACAATGATCTTCACACAAACCTTCTCTAGCTCCTTCCAAGAGAAGAAGTCGGAAGTTACCATTTTCTTTCCATTGGCTCTTGCTTCAGAGCAGAGGTTTAAAAACCGGGCTGCAGCTGCCCTCTCCAGTGAGGCCACAAATGAAGCCATTGCATTTGAGCTCAGGAGATGTTAACCCCTCAGTCTGCAGGGTGGGTCACTAGAATGCCAGCTGGCAAGAGACCTAGTGGGTTTCCCTGGAATATGTTCTAAAGCAGGTGAAAGGTCTTCCTCTCATCTGCTCTTTCCGGGTCTGAGACCTCTGAAGCTCTGGCCATGGGATTGTCTTTCATCTCTACCTCTGTTGCTAGCACTGAACGTGTGTGTTCTGGGGGGTGGGTGTGTCAGCTGGAAAGAAAGAAAAGAAGGTCTTTTCTTTTGGTATATCCACATGGTTCCTCCAAAACCTGCTGCCAAACACCATCAAAATAATTTTCTGTCTGTGGCCTTGCTTGGTGAGCTTTTCTTTCACAGAATCACAGCATGGTTGATGTTTGAAGATGTCTGGAAACCACCTAGTCCCACTCCCTTCTCCAACTAGAGCAGATTGCTGATCTGGTGGGGTTTTGTCTGTTTCGAAGGGTGTGCCCCACAACCTCTCTGGGGAACCCATTCCTGTGCTTGACCAAACACACTGGAAGAAGTTTGGTTTCGTGTTTAATTGGAATTTCTGGTATTTCACTACAACCACCAACACAACCCTGTGGGACTGGGCCAGGAGTTCCTGTCTTCACATATCTTCCAAAGAAGGAAAGATCACCTTCCCTTGTGTGCTGTTTTTAGGATGCCACATTTGTTCCTATGTCAACCATCTACCCTCATCTCTCTCAAGCAGAAAGAAATGGTTTCCGATAGATTTAAAAGTTTACATGTTTCTTACGGACACGTGAAATTGTATGTGCAGAATCTAATTTAAAATACAAGTTCATC
Source organism: Calyptomena viridis (assembly GCA_013390005.1). NCBI lineage: Eukaryota > Metazoa > Chordata > Aves > Passeriformes > Eurylaimidae > Calyptomena > Calyptomena viridis. Next base: position 28,883 of record WEIV01030228.1, read on the forward strand.
TACTTGGTATGTTCTTTACAGTCTCTGGTGATGGTGTTCTGGACCACCATCATGCTTTTCTGCCAATGTGAATGAAGGCATCTTTACATCATGACCTACCTTTTCTGGAAGTAACTTTTTAACCTGATAAGAATACTATTGTCATACAGCCTCTACAGCACAAGAACACAAATGGCTGTGCTGCTGTTTACAAACATGGTGAGAGCTTTACTGCATATTCTTCTGGAAGTGTTGGATTATGAAAGTTACTTTTGTTATATCCAATTCCAGTAAACATATCTCCAATTTTCCTGTCTCTACATCAAATGTTACATGTTGAAGAGCCTCGGATAACAGCTGCTGCCACTCATGTTAACTGAGAGGAGCACAAGACACTGAAGTGTCTAGTTTCTCATCACTTTACGGGATGGATAAAAGTATCTGTTGTACTGACTAGTCCATCAAATATGAATGATGCAGATAGAGTGCCTGTTTACACACAGCAGTCTATTTTAGTTAAATTGAAAACACACACACAGGGGAGTGTTTCAGCTTTGTGGATAGAAAACACTGGAAACATCAGGAGTTTTTTTGTCTTTTCTGTTTGCTGGTGACAATTTGCTCTTAGGGGTGCCCACTCTGTGGATAGGAGAGGATGAACTCTCTTCTTCTAGGACAAAGGTCCGAATATTGTGAGCTACCCAACTAAATCTCATGAAATTGAGGAGGGATTGCTTGCCTCTTTTTACCATTCTAATTTTACCAGAATACTCAACTCTTTTGTACATCATTAACATAAGCATTTACAAAGCCAGTCCCTCTGGAGGATGACAACAATTGTTTTGTTTAATGTTTAATGGCTTCCTCTCCCTCTGGACTCTGTGCCAGGGCACATTGTAATGAACAAGCTCTGGAAGAATATTATAGCCTCACTTCATTTATTAGGACACTTTACATAGAAATTTATTTTGCACTACCATGAATTATATAAACACACAAATTAAAGATACATATGCAGTAACTGCTTGCAGAGAGCACTCTCTGCAGCAAACTCATTAGGAAATGAATGACTCTGTAGAAAATCACTTAACCTTTGTGGATTTCCTGGTACTGTGTTTATTAATGCCCTTGCTTTATTTTGAAATAATATTTCTGTGTTACCTGAAAATGTGCTCCAGAATTAAAAATTAATGTACAGCTTGAAGATTTCCTCTGAACATACTAATTATATTGAAAACAAAAAGTGAGGTCTCATTCTGCACTCCTGTGTCCATGTACAGAAGAGTACAGATGTATCCCCCTGTGCAAAGACTTTTGAAAGCAGAACCAAGCAATACAGGGCTAAACTCCTTCAGAAGAGAAAAAGAAAAAGAACAAGAATAAAATGCTTTGGTTTCCATGGGCAAATGTTGATTACAAGCAGAAGGGTTCACTGAATAGCCTTTATCAGGATTTGCTCACTGAGCTCAATGGCTAATGTTCTGCTGTGGAAAATATTTCTCCAACAGCAAATGGAAATGAAGGAAAACAGCAGAGTAACTTTTTGGCAGAAGGTCTTCTTCAGTTAGAAAAACAATGCTCAAGTGGCACATGTTTCTATCAGGAAGGCTGCTAGCAGGAATATGGCAGCTCTAGTAATTTTGCAAATAGTAAAACCAAGATGTATCAGGAATAGCACGCTTGGTATAGAATAACCCACACAGAAATGTTTGGCTGAAGGAAGTTGTGTGTGCACCCGTAGATATTTTCAGTGTCAAAGCATCACTGAAGCTTTATATAGTAATTTTGTGATAACAAATGCTGGTGATTAGTCATGAAAATTTCTAGTGACCTCGGTAACCTGACTGCTGACTCATTCTGTGGCCTGTCTTGTTTATTGGGAGAGCAGTGACCCAGGAAACTGAGGAGAAGCTGTTGCAAGTAACTTGCTTGCTGTCATGCTGCTGACTGGATGGACATATGGGACTATGAAATGAAAGCAAATGGAAAGATCTGGTAGGTTCAGTAGGTTTGAAGTCTGTAGCCTTACTTCAGGGACATCCTATGGAAATGCGAGCAGGTGTGATGCTGAGGTGCATTGGAGCAGACTGCCATTCCTTGAACCCGTTGTTTTTGGGGTTTGATACTGCTTCTGTGGCACAGAGTTGCTTCTACCTTTGCTATGAGAACACTCATCATTGTACACATGCTGCATTATGCTTGTATCTTACACGGCTACAATAACAACCCCACAGAGTAAGTCAGCAGAGAGCAAAGGCTATTGACTTCCAAGGAGAGCTTCCAGGTGATATTAATACAAATAGAATAAAACTTTGGCCTTGAGGAGAAAGCTTCAGCAAAAGGCTACTTGGAATAATTAAACCTATCATACAAGCCATGTCTTTCTGAAATGACTCAAAAAGCAATATTAACCTAACTGAAACTCCAGCTCCCTCAGAGGTCCGAGGCCCTGGAACTGACTGCAAAGGCATCAGGATGGGCTGGAGGTTGGTCCTGAGAAGGTGTATGCTGCAGCTGGTGCCACATCTGAGTCTTGCAATGACTGAACTGTGGAATAAAAAATTAAATTAAAAAAAAAAATCAAACTTTAGCAGCTTCTGCACATCAGCACCTACTGCTTTATACTTTGCACATTGTAGATTCAGAACGAGATGGTTGCCAGTAGAGGAAGGAGGGTGGGTATGGAGGGTGTTGCAGGTACTGCCTGTAAAGTAAGTAGAAGTACTGGAAGAGGGGAGGAGAGGAATCAATGTGAAGGAGAGGGAATCATCGTGAAGGAGAGAGAAAGATCTGAACTCCTTCAACCTTGGTGCTCTGGTGTTTGATTTCCACTTAGAAAAGGAAGCAGTTTGTAAGAAACTGCTAATGCAGATGGGTTATGGATCAACAGACTTCAGTCTCCCGTGAATTACATGAACAGTCTTATTTATTGGTGGAGGTTTTAAGAGATTAACCCTGTGTATTGGGGCTGTAAGATTTCTCAAGAGCAACACAAAGCGTTTCACACCAGGGCTGAACAACTGAAGTGTCAAGTCTGTAAAAGCTTCTGATCTAAGCACAGTAATTTACAAATACAAGTGAAGCAAGGTTACATACTTCTGGTGGACACTTACAAGAAGAACATCCCTTTTAACTATTTAGATTTTTCTCCTATAAGAGCAAAGGAAGAAGAAGGTGATGCTAAAGTCAATTAGTGGTATGTTGTCCTTTTCTGTAAGAAAAACCAATGAATTTTAGAACTGTTCTTTCTAGTGAAACCAGAACAGCTCTGATTTTGAAAGTAACTTCATTGTCCTGGAGCTAGAGTATGATTTGTAAGTTGACATAAAAACCTAGCTTTATTTCAGTTAGATTTTAGTTGACACAACTGATAATCTTATCAGCATTATCTGGTCACAAATTGAGTGTTTTCTAACTATAATCATAAAACTCAATTCTTGAACAAAAATACTTGCTACATATGGAGTACCTCTTTATATTTTAGGTTTTGCACAATGAAGTTATGAGACCCACTGTATGTGGATGAACATTTCTGTTTTTGTAGTAGGTTGGTAACATGTTTCTCTCATGTGGGATGACTGGAAGCACAGGACTTAGTTAGCATTTTGGTTTTTCTAGTATAGTTATTAACATGAGTGAAAATGTGCATACACACACTGGAGAAAGGGAACAGAATGTCAAATCCATTGATCAAATGTTCAGAGAGATAAAGGTTGAAGACATTTTTCAATGCAGTAAGACAGACAGCTGCTAGTCTCTAGTTCAGTAGTGAATGATGAACCCTATGTGATAAATCCTCTAACTGCTCTATTGCAAATCATGCATGCTTCTTGTTTTTACAGATGTTCACAGGGTTATTTTTTTTTCTTAAGGCTCTTCAACATGCACACATTCCCATCGTCCACCTCACTTTTCCAAATGAAATCATGCCTGCGTGTGATTGACCTAAGTGATCACCATGGTTTCCAATTCAATTCAGGTCCCCAAAGAGGTCTTTTAATTAAGAAGCTCTAATAGAATCTCAGATAAAAGTTCTAAGTCCCCAGTCTTCAGGCTGTGAGCTGCAGATCCCAGGGGTGTCTGTGGCCAACTAGTATGAGACCCTGAACATGTCCTTTATGGAAAGGTTATATCCTACCCAGAAATTTGTGTTAGTGAATATTAGAGATGCAGACATCACATGGAAAATTCCTAGGGATCACAAGGCTGAAAAGTTCTATAGTAGGCTGCTGTTGACCAGTAGGTAGAGACCAAGAGATCAGTGAGATGGAAGCAGGCACACATAGAAATGTCTGTGCATGAACTCCAGCTACAGTTTGTGTAAGGCACTAGGCCCAGCTCACAGTCAGCTCAGTTTGTGGAGGGTGCTCAGCACAGCTCCCACTGCTGCAGCCACGGGGGGAGCTGCTGGTGCTGCCCCTATAGAACTTCACTAATGCTTTGCTGTGTGTAAAAGTGTGCTTGTTTTGGTAGCAGGGCCCAGACTATCAAAGAAGCAGTTTTTATTTGGAGTGTGTTAGAAGCAGCCACAGACTTTACTCGCCGTCACTGTAACTGAGATGTGTACATAGGTGGGATTTCGAAAACTGCTTGGGGTTGGTCTCTGTTTATTTCAGTGGGGACAATCCCACCTTGTGTGTGTGCAGGTGTGCAGAGCAGTGTATGCTGATGTTTACTCAGAAGTTGATACCAATCTCCAGGAAACAACCTGTGCTTGCTGGACTGTGGATGTGATGTTTGGTAATGTTGTGCAGAAGTACCTGAGAACGCCTTCACATCAGGAACTTCAGCATTAGCCACTTAGGAGAACAAAGACTGGAACTGGAAAACACTTCTAAACAATTACAAGTATGGTATTTGCTGAAAAGCAAAGTTCCAGAAAACTGAAGCCACATATAAACTTGAGATAACTTCGATGAATAGTTCTTGGCTGGAAGACAAAAAGGAAAATTCAAATGTTTTGTGCCGATTGTTTCAGGATTAAAAGTCTTGAATTTTTGTTTCAAAATGCTCTCCCTTCTGGCAATTCTCTCAAAACTTCTGGTCATAAAAATCTGAGTTATTGAAGATAGTACTTGAGGAGTCCTGTCAGAACAATATTTTGTTTAATTGGAAGTTTTTTTAAGTTCTTTATTTAGGTGAAAATCTCTCAAGTTTTTCTTTGGAATGTAGCTTGAAAAAAATTATTTTTTCAACTTCTCTGTTAGCTGGCTAAACAGAACATGACATTTGCAAGTACCAGGAAGGGATGATGGGAGAGCAGAAAAAAAAAAAACCCTTTGGTTGTGGAAAGTCATTCCTTTGGCACAGCAGTACTCCAAAGCCAGACCCGGACCACTTGTACAGAGGTATCTGTACCTTTCTGCACCTTGTAATTGCACCAACATTGTGCCTAATGTGGGCCACTCTGATGATTTCTAGAAGTCATTTATTCTGCATTTATATAACAAGTGAGTGGAAACTTCCATTAACTCCCTCTCCACAGAAGAGACCTAAAAGAAAAAAGGGTTTGAAGGAGGACTGTGCCATGCTGTGACTGGGGCATTGCAGTCATGGGTGGGTGGCAGACTGCAGAAAAGAACAGAACCCGAGTCACAGTAAAGGAGCCACTTTTGCACAGAAAAACACCTGTCCCTTGACTCAACTCGTGGCTGAGTTGGTTTTTCATCTGGTGAAAAATGGGGATGAAATATCTCCCTTGCCACCCTTTGAAAAACACTTCAGTATCCTCAAAGGAGATATAAGATCAGCATCATTATAAGTGGGAAATGAATTGCTCTCTTGCTGGATTTAGCAGCTTCCTGTTTTGGAAACCTGAGATACCATCTCAAATTTCTGTTTGTTGTCAGCCTAGAAGAGACTCAGAGGCTGCAAAGCTTCTGGTGAGGCAGTGCTTCATTTGCTAATTGTCTCTGCCAGACAATGCCATTTACACTGAGCACAAAATAGCCTCTAACCTCCACTGCCCAGAAAATCATTATATCCTTGAACTCCCACCCTTCTGAAACACTACCTGGCATTGCAAACTCGGGCTGAGTGTGTCAGCCCCTCGCACAGGACAACAAAATACAGGGATATTTATTGCTGACTCATTTACAAACATCCCATTTCCAGACCTAATTACAGTATCATAAACAATTGCATTGTACAGAAGATGTTTGACTTGTCATGCATAATGTAATGAAGCTTTTGCTTTGAGGACTGTGCTGTCCTTTGAGAGGCACAGGACTGGAATCTGCCCTAAGCACACAGTGGAAAGGTCTGGGCCTCGTGCTCTCAGGCAGCACTGGGGTCTCTGGTGCAGGGTAGAGGTTCAGAGAGGCCATTGCAGTCAGGAGACTGGTGAGGGGCTGCTTGACATCTGCTCTTACTCTCACAGACTGGTGTTTTTGCATGTTTCTGTCAGAAAAGCTGGTGAAGCTGGGCTTTGCCTCTTTAGCAAGGAAAATGTCTCGTGTTTTACAGTTTTCATTGCTCTTTTGCTTTTTTAGGCCACGTTACAATGGTTGCCATTTTTGCTGTATAAAATTCAGATGTTCTGTCCATCTGCTTCTCTTCCTCCATCAGGCAGATGATCACAGTGGCTACTTCAGTTTTAAATGGGATCAGACCTGAAAATCTGACCTGAAAGACCTCTGATACTCAGGGCAATGACCTGCAAGGCTTTTTCCCTCCATTATTTATCACTTGCTTAACTTGGAGAAGTGAGAAAACCCTTAGATCTTGCTCTTCGGTTGGTGGATCTGTGGCAGTGGTTTTGGCTGTAAGATGTTGCTCTTTGTTTTGGAGACAACATAGCAGAGGAAACTGGCTCGACAGCCACAGCGCAGTTAAAATGCTGTGGTGACTGCTAAAGGCAACAGAATATGCCAGTGTTACCCAGGCCTACTTTCTTTAACACCAGTCTTTAAAGAGCAGGAGGTTATGTGTATATTTTTCCTTTGTTCCAAGGACTGGTTCTGGCATGTTTGACTAGGATGTGACATCTCCTGAGGGATGTGGTTAAAGAGAAAGTAAACGCTGCTGCTTTGGAGCCTCCACAAAAATCTGATAGGCAGAGATTGTCATGGAAGTGAGCATCTGGGCAGCAGCAATGCTTCTCATCTCTTCCCTTGAGAAGCTTATGGGACTGCTAAATATAAGGAACTGCTAAATATCTGGACCTCACATGAAGCAGGAATATATTGTGTGTACCTGAGTTAGTTTTACCCATTCTGCAGCAGAAAGAACTAGAGGTAAGAATCAATTATTAAAAATTATATAAAACATATAAATTATTTAAAAATATTAAATTACTATTAATAACCTTTCAAGAGTTTTGTGTCAAAATTACCACTGAAATGTAAGTTGGTTCTCTGCAATGGAAGAGTGGTTCAGTATTAAAGGTGGAGCAAACTGGAGCTCCTTCCAGCAAAATTGAGGGGTGAAAATGCTTATTTTCTTCATTTAAACAGAAAGGGAATTAAACATCTGTGTGATGCAGAGAGGATAACAGGCAATGTGCCAGCATTAGGATGGAAGCAAAGACGAATGGTCTCCCTCAGAAGGGATTAAACAATGAAATTCTCTAGCTTTTGCTGGGGTTCAGGTACATGCCTCCAGTTGGGCTCCTGCTTGGAGGGGCCATGGAAGCCTTCTCCATCTCTCTGTCCCCCACACCAGTGTTTCACTTCCTCTCTGTAAAAAAGTCAGAAAAAGCGGGGGGGGTAAGTCAGACCTAAGTATTATTTTTCTTTTGATTTCCAATTTTTAAGACTGTACAAACAGTTGCAGGACTTAACTCTGTTACTGCCACAGAGGAACCTCATTCTGCTTGAGTTATGCTGAATACACTAATAAACCAAAGTAGCCACAGTTATAAAAACACGTTGTTCGAAAACCCCTTCCTTAATCTCATCTGAGCATGAAACCAAGGGGCTGACTTTTCAAGAAGGCCCTCTTAAAGCTCACCCGAAAGATTAATGTGTAAATGCAAAGAATGCTCTGGAAGCCCTTGAATGGAGACATTTTATTTCCAAATAACCACAGGAGTAACTGTTTGTAGCAAAAAGATGATTAATGGCACTGTGGACAAAATAAGATGAGTCCCTAAAATTGACGACATAGTAGCTGCATATTACCTCAATGTTAGAGTTTCTCACACTACCTTTGTTTATTTTTACTGGAAGAAGCACAAGAAAAGCATGATGCTTGCTTAAATCTCCATAAATCCAAACATCTGAAGCTACATTACTCCTTTTTCCTGGCACTGCTCCTCTCTGAAAACATGCTGCTTGCATGCTCCCTCTCGTTTTTCCCATGAACCACAGGGTGTAGGCCAAAATATCCTTTGCAACTGGTAGGCACAGTAGGTTCCAGTTAATATAACAACTGGACATTTCATAACGCTCAAAGTATCTGTGGCATGAATATATTAAGTCCTGAAATTAGCAGGAAATGAGGAGCATTTTTTGTTTTCCACAAGGTCAATTTTATTCGTCTGATGAAAACATCTTAACAACAACAACAACAAAGTTGTTACATGGAAAACTGGTAACTGACACCTGCATTAACAGTATTAGAGTGGCGTGTAGGACATGTTTGCATGTGCAGAAGCTGAGCACCTCTCTGTGCACCGGCTCAGGGAGGTTCTTATTTGTATTATCATGGGCCACTATGCAACGGTGCAGTGTCGCATCCCCATCAGTGGGGCACGTGTTTCCGTGGGAAAATGAGCTGGATCTTTTAGTATCCAGTCACTTGGGAACCTGCCTTGGTTTGCTGGAGCTGAAGGCACAAGCCAGTTCATTAGAGGCAAAGTAGGAGGAACCATCTTGGCTGCTGGGACAGTGGTTACCTCTCCTCCTGCCAACATCACCAACTGATGGATGATTTGGCTTCTCATTTCAAAGAAAGTAACTTTCTATCTGACCATGCACTGATATCCTGTAGCACTGAACACCACCACAGCAGAAGGGAGACTATCCCCTGGAGCCAGGCTTCGGGAACAGTCTGAGGGTCATTAAACCAGCGTAAGTAGGCACCTGGATGGGCACTGCAATTGTCCTTTCAGGCATAAAGCAGCTCCCCTTAGCCAAATAAGGAGGGAGAGATGTCTCAGCTACACATGCCCATTGCATAATTGTCAGATATGCCTGTAATACAATTCCATCAGAGGCAATTACTGCTGCAGCACAGTTGCTTTGGGAAGCCTTCCTCTCCAAGGCTGAACTGCAACTATCAAACCTCTGCTGGTTTGGCTGAAAAAGGATCATGGCAGTGATGTCTTTTCATTAAAAAGGATTGTTTCCCACTCTGCTGTCATTAAAATGAAATACAATCTAGCCAAAACTCACTCTTCACTAAGACTCTGGAAATGAAGCTTTTTTTGGATAAAATAACTGTAATTCAAACTGCAGCAGCCAGTGCTGTGCCTACTTTGGTACCCAGCCAGTGAGTTTTAAAGTAAACACCCTCCAGGACTGTTCTCCATTCGGATTTATTAGTCATTACCAAGAAAAGATAATTAGCACTTCTGAAGCATTGTGATAATCAGTAGCATGAACTGTTACCAATAGAAACGGACTGGGGTCCTTGTGTGGCACAGGAGTTTGCAGCTCCGTTGTACTCCCTGTACGGAATGAGTACACGGGTGGGCAGATCCTCAGCTGGAGGAAATGCCTGTAACTACCAACTGCTCCAGTGGAGCTAATGACATTTTACATGGGGTAAGGCAGGGAGGGGAGCTGTTCCCTGGCCTGTTGGGCTTCTCCTTCTGTAATCCTGGAGGCAGAGTATTTTTTGTTACAATACAATCCTTCTTGTTGGCTAAAGGCAACAGCACATACTACTCCTTTATTACACAACAGGAAAATACAAGGCAATTACTTTTCTTTTTGTATGCATCTTGCCAACAAAAAGGAAAATAACCTGGTGGTAGAACAAGAGGAACCCGATCCTTTAGGCAATGATGTAGTTTTTTTACCTTCTTTCAAAACTAATGAACGAGAAAACTGTTGAACTCAAGTCAGTGCTAAAACCTGTAGAATTGGTTTGCCAAACTTATTGTTCCCCAAACTCCCATTACTTATGAACTGTAATAATCATATGAGAGGTGGGATGTGAATCTTGTGTTCTTATTTTCAAATCCTGAGTATTAAACATGCCAGGCTCCCTGCCACACGAAGAAATATTACTGAGCTTGGGGAAGTAATTCTATCAGATTTATCAATGTTGCTATATAAATAACACCACAATAGAGAAGTTGTCTTTGTTTTTCTGTATCTGAAAGTATGAGCATCATCCATGCTGAATAGGAGAGGTAGCATGTAAGCTTGGGAAGGCTTCTCTTTTAGTGACCACAAGTTACAAAGACAGCTAGAGGATTTACTCCCATAATACTTGTAAGTCTGCAACAACCACTCTCTTTCCTGCACTATACAGAGCCAATACAATACTCCTCCAGCCAACAGGTGTTTTGTATCCCCTGGGAAGCACGCAGCAAATCTCAGGATTGAGGCCAGTATGCATGCAAAGCACTTTGTCTGCAGTTGCTGTAGGGTCCGTGGTGTGCTGTGCTGGTAGAGGGTACCTTACCCATGGTGATTCCTCTTGATGCTGATGGCCATGACCCGTGCGTGCCTTCCTTGCCACACCTGGAGCAGCGACTCTCAGGACTGCGATTCCAATGCCAGTAACACTCATTAATGCACCTGAGAAAGACGTGACTGCCCTGGCAACATCTGATTTGTTGATGCACTTGAAGTATTCATCAATGTTTGTCCTTCTCCTAGAAAGATGACTGGTGTGGCAAGTCTGATTAATGCCAAGACAAAGTTTGCCAGATAGCAACAAACATGGTGGGCTGGTGGTTGTTTACAAGCTGCGCAAGCAGAAGTAAATGGGTCTGTGAGTGTTTGCTTTACAGCTGCTGCTGGGAAACAGGCACCCACCCTCCTGCCAGGCCACAGACCGCTACAGACCTCTTAAAGCAGCTCCTTGGTCACAGAGGTGGATGCGTAGCTTGTACTCAAATAGCTGTCCAGTACACAGAAGTTGCTATGGCAGTGCTTTAGAAATACACGTTGCACAACGCGCAGTGATGTTGGACCACACTGACTCTTTTTCTGTCTTACACAGCAGGTTTGCTCCCACCCTGGGAACTGTGGAGCAGAAAAACTAGCAGAACATAACATCTATATATATATATCTACTTCAATCTATTGTAAGATTGCACCTGACTGTGGAACTGGCTTTAAAACACCTGGGTAACAATTTACATATTATGTCAACAACAGCATCTCTCACCCTCCCCTTCCCTCTTTCCCACCTGCAGTGCTGAGCAAACTGACTTCATAGCATTCTTCATAGCAAAATGGGTCTCGGCTGTGTCTTTCTGTCTTCATGAAATGAATTTAATTCTGGTACTTTAGCACCTACTCTTTCCTCTGCTGCTGGTGCTACTGCAAACAAGAAATGCAGTCAGGTAACACTGTCTCCTTGGAAACCTGCCTCTGGCCTAAAGAAGTCAGTTTTAGTGCCTGTGTGGTGCTGGAAAGCCAAAGAACTCAGGCTGAGCACCTTTCACAGCTGGGCTGCTTTCACCTGGAATGAAATCAGCCTAGATCAGATCTGGAAGATCTTGGTGAAGACACAAATAAGCTGGGTTATTGCACCAGCATAATTTAATTGGAAAAATAAAAATATTGGCCCAGGAGTGCACTAGGCTGCTGGGAGAAACCTGAGAACAGTGTACTTTCCCTTGGCACAGGCATCCTGAGGGAAGGCTGGAGGCAGGAGCTCTGCCATGGTGTGGTCTGGGAGTAGTATGAGGGCCCAACTCTCCATTAGCCCGCAGATTTCCAAATAATTGTAAACAATGCTGACTTCAAGTCTGCTGCCAGAGCCTCAGGCTCTTTAAGAAATAACCCCTACTCATTTATTGCCTGAGGATATTATTATTTCCAGAGTGAACTACTTGAGGATCACAACACTGGGCGGAACTATAGTACAAAGTGTGTTTTAGTGCAAACTTACTTAAGAAATAGTCACAAATCTTCTCTGGATGAAAATGGGTGCAGAGCCCCAAAAAAGAGCCCACAGCAAATTTCTGCATCATTTTTATCTTGGGACTGGTCTGGACAGGGCTGACTCTTGTGAGTTGTGTGACAGGATGGTACAGATTTGCCTCACTGCCACAAGGCCCTGGGGAGGTCAAGCAGAGCTAAGGAGCAGCTTAGGAAGGAGTACTGCCAGCTGCATGCCCTGCCCTGGCCATGCCAGCCGTGGGGAGGCTGTGCAGATTAGAACCTCTTCACTCTTCCATCTGATAAGACACACAAAATGATCCTGCTCTGCTGAAGGCTCAACTCCCTACCTCTAATGTGAAGTTTCTACGGACAATTCAAAGATTTACTTTAAGAAAGAACCAATTCATATATACACATAATGCCTTCAGCATACTTTCCATTAAAAGACTGCTGCCATCTTTTGCATAATGAAAATATTTTGTGCCAGGAATGGTAATGCAGTAAAGCACAAAGTTCAGTTCACTATATACTGATAAACACTATATTCCTCACTAAAAGTGATGCAATAGGTGATAAATAAGAATGAAGCCTAGAGTTTATAATTAGCTACTTCATGTAAAGCCTTTCAATAAATACGTAAGTGGAGATACATATATGTTTTTAATACTAGTTCAAGTGTGAACTGGTCTTTGGTCTTTCTGCCTTTGTGAATTATACTGCAATAATAGCTTTTTTAAAAAAAAGTATTTTTAATTTAAATTGGTCTAGGCTACACTATATATAGTGAGCATATGTACTATATAAAAGCAAAGCAGGAAAAAGGATTATCAAAATAGCTGAAATAATAGTGAACAGCATATACTGCACGCCTATGTGGTGCAATTGTCATTCTTGTCCTGTCAGATCTGTGGGGAGGCAAACATATGATTAAGCGTAACTTGGTCAGATTGGATGGTCCATTTACTCCTGTTTAGAGCAGGTCTGGGCTTTAATTCAGGGCTTGGGGTCCTACCTTTAATGAACATTGAAAGGTGCAAGTGCTTTGAATAGCTGTACCCTACCATGATCTTTCTACAGTCACCTTGAACCAACACTTTGAAATAAACTTTGCTATGAACTTGAACAGGAGGTTAGGCAGGCATCTGTGAAGAAAAAGGCATTCTCTATTTCTGCCTGTTGCAAATTCTTCTACAGTTCAGCTTGTCTCAGCTAAGCATGTAGACCTGAGCCCCCTCCTGAAATTACTTAGCCCAGTTCCAGGTTACAATGGCACTTTTCTTTGGGCTTTTTCTTTGTTTATTTGTTTGGTTTTGCTGTCTGTCCACGGAATGAAGGTGCTTAGCTGCAGGGAAACGCTTCAGAGCTCCCTGGGTATGACAGTGAATGGAATGACAGGACTGCTGGATTCAAGGTCCAGTGCAGTGAGGAAGCACTCGATGGCTGCTTCATTTTTCCCCTGAGCTTGCAAGACCTCCCCAAGGCTGTTCCAGGCAATGTGACTGGTGGTCTGGATGTGGATGGCATCTCTGAGGACTTTCTGGGCCAGTTCCCTCCGCCCAAGTCTGCTCAGCACCAGGCCCTGTCAACAAAGAAGTGATGAACAGTTAACAATGGCAAAAAACAGGGGAAGAAATGGAGCACCCCCATCTCCCACCAAGCTGAGTTGCCATATGAATGCAGGTGCAGGAGTCCTATGGAGGGGAGATCTTTACCTATTTATGAAGAACAGAAGTGATCAGCTGTTAAGCTCTGCTGTTTGTTTTTTTTTTTCTGATAGTGACGTGCGATGTAAAAAAATAATGGTGACAATAATTTTTTTTTAAGCAGACACTGATCCAGATCTGCTCCTCCTGTGTGTTACAGGGAGACCATACACTGGTGCTACACAGAAGAAAGGTTACAGGCCCTTTAAGCATCCCTTTCTCCTTGCCCAGAAAACAGACATAAGTTAAATTACACCCATTATTTAAATTAACTCTTGCACATCTGGAACATCCAGCTGAGGCTGAGGTAAAGTCTCTCATCTCCTGTACCTTGACCATATAGAAAGATCTTTCTTCTTAACAAGTAGGGGACAGAGGGATGTGGTTCCCTTCCAGCCTTCTAGGGGCAGGCTGCATGTAAGAGCATGGCATGTAACAGCTCTGTCCTCCTGCACTCCAACGTAGATCCTAAAGCAGTGTGGGGGAGGAGAAGGATGTAGGAACCTTGTTTAAAAAGCTGTCCTTAGGGTAAGAAAAGACACAAGTGGGTGTGACCATCTGTAAGGAACAGGAGGGGGAGGATGAAAGAAGTGTTAGGAAGAACATGTTTTCCTGTAGGGCTCTCATGGATGTGTCTGAACCCACAAAGCACCTAATGAGCCAGGCTCCATGTTAATTATACAGCATTGAACCCAGATGGTCATCTGGGCTTTGTAGGCCACAAAGCATTAGTGGCATTTCTCTGCTTCCCCCTGAAGGTGCACGCACCAGGATAAACCTCCCACCACCTTCATCCAGGCGTGGCCTCTGGAAGAAGCAGCCAACACTGCCATGTTGCCTGGCAAGCTCTGCATGGCCTCCACCTGCACTCACCCGTGGAAATGCTGGAAAGTGAGATGATTGCCTGACTTCATGCTTTTCCTGGGAAAATGTAGTAGGTGGAGGCATATATGTATAAAAAGCATTAGCTTAATCTTTAATGTGTCTAATTCCCTTTAGTTCATATGAAAAGATGTAAGAAATTTGAAATCTCTCGCAACTAGAACCCAAGGAAATTTCTGATGAAAGAACAGTGATGCTTTTGGAAATAGTGAAGATTTTTCCTCTGTCTTGTTTCGTTTCATTTTCCAAAAGTACCATTAGACACAGGGTGCATTAACATAACTAAGACCCTAAGGCCAGTGATAGTACTAATACCTACAGAAACACATTAATTTGTCTGAGACAAAAATTAAGAAACACCAATTTAATGACGTATTGGCAGTGCTATGAAAATTTCAGTGCCTCTTTCTTGCCCATAACCTTGACCTGAATAATCAACTCGGTATCAAATCTAATCATTTGGAGATGCAGTGGGGGTGTTTTTTCCTTAGGTTTCTCTCTGTGTAGGAAAACAACAAGGTAACAGGGTCTAACCCTACCATTACCTTGGGAGCAGGTACACGTGACACAGAGGTACCCTGGAGGGAGAGGCTGGTTCCCCTGGAGGTAGCTGCCTGGAGATGACTGCAGGCATGTAATGACAGACTGGAAGGAATTTGTGCAATTATAATTTGAGTCACCCGCTTGACAGGGATAATGAGGCATAGAAAGGGCAAGTAGTGTGGCCATAGCAAATCCACGGCGGAGCCAGGAATAGATAGGAGTTATCTCAGCTCAAGTTTGTCCTCAACCACAAACCCACTCTTCCTAAAAACTCTTTCTGTTGCGCTGACCGAGTAGAGTTAATTGTGCTCTCTGGTGCCAGGGTCCCGTTGCTGTCCTCACCCTGACACTAAGCAGCTTCAAGCCTCCCAATGCTCTGCTCTCAGAGGGCTGCTGGCCCTGGAGGCACAGGGACCAGCGAGCCTGTGCAGCTGCTGTCTGTCATCCCTCTCCAACGAGGAGGGGAATTCCCTCTCTGGTTGACATCTCGCGCCTCTCAACAATGCTGCAGTGAAATCCACCTCATCATAACCCGCTCGTGCAGCACAGCTTCCCTGTGCTCCCCAGCACTCCTGCTGGTCAAGAACCAGAGACTGGTGTGGCTTTCCTGCTGCAGCTCCCCATTGTCTACTTTGCCTATGCTTGGGGTCCCTGCAGATGTTCTGCAGCACTGGGAGGAGACTGTATGTAAACCCAGGTACTGCGTTCACCTGGAGGAGATGCTGAAGCTGATGCCCACCAGTAAGTGCTGCACATGTGAACATTCGCTCATTGCTCATCGGTATTCAGTGCTTTCAAGTTTGCCAGTTTAGCTGAAAAAACAGCTGTGAACCCTCAGAAAGAGTGATTCCAGGCTCCCCAAAGCCAGAGGAAGGCCTCCTGTTGATGTTGCAGTACACTGCGTGAGTGAAAAACTGCTGTATGTTTCTGGAGAGAAACACAGGAAACATTTGCTAAAGGAGTTTAAGATTTCCTGCCTCCTCCTTGCTTACATGCACAACTGTTGCTGCCAAAGGCTGCCCAGGTCTGTGGCCCGTTCCAGGCATGCCCACCATCCTGCTTCCCTCTTCTGACTAGGAATAGCCCTGTGCCCTCTTCTTGCATACATGCCTGGATTTTCATGTTGTGTGGGCACATGATGCTGGGCTTCAGGCCTCAGCCCAGGTGGAGGCTGGGGTTTGGCCAACCCACTCCACAACCAAGGCCCTGTCAATATTCCCAAGCCCCACCACAGAAACCTATTCCTTTGCCCCAGAGTGAGCTGTGACAGATGGTGTCAGCCTTTTCAGAGAGGCTTAACTGAAGTGGCAGAAATATGCTGCTGGATGTTTAAAGGACAGGTTGAATATCATTAATTCTGTGTGCAGGAGAGTTTCTTGCTTTGGGTTTCCTCTCTCTCCTCCTCCCCACCCCACTCCTTGCAAACTACAAGCATTTTCTGAGAGCTGGAGGCTGCACAAACCCCAAGCCTCAGGAAGAAGCAGCACTAAGCACTTGAATTTTTGTTTCCCCGAGGTATTTGCACTTGAGAGCTTCTCCTTGCTACTGAATTTCTTATTTCCCCATGGAGTCTGGCTTGCTATAAACAATGCCTGCATGTTGTTGCTATGTAGGTCCAGTTGGAATCTGCCTACAGTGCAGAAGAAAAAAATTGTATATAAATTCAGAAAGCCACCCACTGACAGTGGCAATTTGCATTTTTATCTGGAAGATTTTTTTTAAAAAAGATTTTTCTAATGAAAGTTCAGCTCCTGAGTTTCTATGGAAACTCATCTGCTTGGTGTGCATGCATAATTTCATAAAGTCAGATCTCAGGAAGATGAGCAATTAGTATAAATACAAGCAGGAATGTGATTAAGGGTTTCATCCTCTTATTCCTGAAAATGGAGGGTGGGGGCTGGGTTTTGTTGTCTTTCCTCGGTTTCCATTTGTGTTTTTCCCAAACTAATGCAGAAACCGGTGTACAAGGTAGCCTGGCTCCTCTGCCACCTCCTGGCTGGCACTGGCACTTCTGGTTTTGCCCGGTGATTTTCCTCCCAAAGATAACAAGTACCTCTAAGTACAGCCTTCTCTGTCAGTGGTGTTGGTACTGAGTCAGAAACAATGAGGACAGGCTTATTTTTAAACTCAAACAAGTTATAAATAGTAGAAAATCCCAAACCAACTCAAAAGGCGAGTGGGAATAGTTTTTCTCTCAAGCTCCTGTGGGCAGCACTTCCCCAGGGTTTGTGCCCCAGGCCTGTGCTAGTCACACACAGGCATTTCATGTCCTGTTTGTGCAACACAGCTGCACAGTGCTTGGATGCTCACTCACTCACTCACTCGGGAAGGTCTGAGGGTAACTTGCACAGATTAATTTAATTTCTTCTTTAGCTCTGAAGATGTACTTCAGCTCTGAAGAGTAGTGGGGCCAGAGTACAAGCCAGGCTGTGACAGACAGCGCTGAGAGCACTGGAAGAAACTTGTTTGAGGTGAAGGGCTGCGGCCCAGCGAGGCCAGGACAGTCTAGAGGTGTACAAGGGCTGAGGGGGGATAGGAAATTTGGTCTGCTGATTCAGGGTGCCTCATGTTGACAGCTGGACTCCTGAAATGATGGTTTTTAATTTCAGGGAACAGAGGGTGCCTGTGGAAGCTTTTTCAAAGGTATTTTTGACCTTGTCTGCCTGCAAAACAAACAAAACCTAAACCACTTCTATGGTGACACAGGGCTGGACTCCCTTGCCCTCAGTGATGTGATACTTAGTAACTGATACTTGAGTGAGGCTATTTTTGTTTTAGAATAGGAGAGCCATACTTCAATTTAAGTCAGATGAGAAAAGAAGTGACTTATTTCCAATTTCCACTAATAAAGAAAGTGAGCTTAAGCCACACTTCAAGTCCCACTTTCAGATGGCTGTGAAATTTCTGATGTGTGCCTTTGTTTCCTGAGAGTTTGACAAAACCTCCTTAAAGGCTGTTAGCTCACAAAATTCTCAGAAAATAGTGCAGAAAAGACATTATGGAAGACTCCAAAATAAGCCTCATGTACAAGCCGGAGTTTATTTTTAGTAATGAAAGTCAAAACTTCCTTTGCAAATGTTTAGTTCAAACACCTGATGAGCTGCAAGGAGTTATCCTGAGTCTTGGCATCCTTGTCTCCTTCCAGTAAGGTGGCACAGATTTGCTTGTTATTTCTTTTGGGGCTTGCATTGGAAAGAGATGTCCAGAAAAACATTTTATTTCATTCCTGTAAGGTTGCTTTTTGTTGTATTTGCATGGGCATCTCATTCTTGGAGAATCTATACAGGTGGACTAGATGCTATCCTTTACAAATGGATTTTAATAACTACATCAAATATAAGTTCTCTTTGTGTTTGCATGAGACTCTAATTCCGAAGTGAGGTTGTCTCTGATGCTTGTCTCAACAGAGCAGAGCATTTGCACCTATTATTGTCTAAATACCCTAAGAAGTTTCTAGAATAAATCAGACTTTGCTGCTTCGGCTTCCTTTAGTGCATTATTTAATTAATTTCAAGGTAGATGCAGTATCCTTACTGTCTACTCCAATCTGTAATACAGACATGTCAGTAGTGGTTAGTAGGAGGGTAATCAGCAGCTGGCAAGAGCAGGGCATGCTGCAGAAAAGTGCTCATTCAAAAGTGTGCTTATTCAGCAGAACCCTACAAAAAGCCTTTCAAGATGCATTTGGCACTTGGTGATAACAGTCTCATGCAACAGAAAAATCCGCACTGCTACAGGGCAACATATGCTTCTGTAATTATTTAGCAATCAGAATAAGTTGTAAGCAAAATCTGTTGCATAAACCATGAAATATTAGAGTCCTTTTGGAAAATGGCAAATATTAACCCTGGAAATCCTAGGTCTCCTAGAATAAAGACACACGTGTAAGTAGCCAATTGCTCTGCAATTCTTTCCCCCTCCATTCATGACCTTTGCATTTCTGAAGAGCCAGGATTTTTTTTAGCTGTGAGCAATGAAGTGGATTTTTGTTGTGCAGCCACGCAGTGGCTGGCAGTGTGGGGGTAGCTAATCATCCATTTTGCTGATTCAGTCCAGGTTGTGGCGAATCTGAGCTATATATCTGAGCTTCGTTCCCTGAAAAATACACTGTAGGAGTACATGGAGCAGCCAGGGTCCTCCCACCAAACTGAAATAGAAATCATATCCTAATTTGCTGCCCTAACAAAGGGTGACTGGTGTCCACTTCTGCGGAAAAGCTCATCTTTCAGTGTTTTTGCTGCCTCCTTTGTTGAGAGCAGCTTTTCCTTCTCTTCCTTCCCCCTCTCCATCTCCTCTGCCAAAGCTGCTGCATCCCCTGTCAGTCAGTGACGCTGAAATGCTGCATTTGATAAAGCACAGGAGGGGAAGGAGAGGGGAGGAGAGGCAAGGCAGGCAGGGCCACTGCAAAATGCAGCATATGGAAAGGAGAAATTAAGGAATGGCACCAGAGTGGGGGAACTGGCAAGTGCTGGGAAAAGCAAAAAACCTGAGTGTGCATCACGATTTGTAGCACTTGTGTGCTGCCTGTGGGTTCCAACTCAGGAGGTTCAGCCCAGAGATTTCAGCTCCAGTACTGCAGGCACCAAAGGCAGCCTAGCCTTTGCTGTTTAAACTTCACTGCAGCAACTTTGTGTGCTACAGAGGAGTATGAGGGAAGAGAAATGAGACTGCAAGAAGGAATCAGGAGAGACTGACTAGCTGAGTGTGAAGGCAGAGACATCTTAAGCCTGCCAGTGACCTGGGCCCATGGATATGCTTTATCAACCACACTGAGGCAGCGCTGGCAGGGAGAGAAGAAAAAGTAAAAGAAAAGATCAGAAGCGATGAAGAACCCAAGAGAGGGACGACCCTTTCATTACCCTGTCAATGTGTTTTTCAAGGCAGTGAATATTTGCAGAGGCAGCATCTTGCCCAGGCCCTGCTGTGAGTCCAAGGCATCCCTCCTGTGCAGAAGGAAAGCATTGTGCCATGCTGCACACTGCCCTCTGCCCAGGCCGCTGTCTCTACTTGAGTTCATCCAATGTTAGCAGGGATGTTTCTACTGTGTTTGAAGCTTAAATGTGATAAAACATTTATTGACATAAAAAGCAAACCCTAAGGCAGCATTTCAAACCAGGAGGCTCTGATCTCTTCACAGGGAGGCTCATACAAGCCTAGGGAGAACGAAGAGTTTTTCTGCCTTGTTGGATTGTCGTCACTTAAGCTTCATGCAAAGCAGAATCCTTTGCTGCATGCTGAATATTCTCTAGACAGTTATTCCTTTGCTAAGACCTACATGGAGATGAAGCAGGAAGCAAGGAAACCTACCAGGATGTCTCAACCACACGTTTGAGAGTAACTAAATCCAGTATTTGTTTCACACTCTCTTTTCTGGGAAGGCAAGATTTCTCCCAGCCCTGATCTTAGCAGTTGTCATAGTAATGTTGCAATAGAGCACACAGTAGCTCCAACTAGGACTCAAGTTCATGGTGTCGTCTGCAAAAATATGCACCAAAAGAAGGTCCCAAGCTAATAATAAATAATAATTTAGAATACATAATTTAAAACTTGAGGCCTCAATTCTGTTACGCACTGTACAGATTTCCCCAGCAGAAAGCCTGGATGAAATTAGTGAGATACAGCCTAGATATATCCAAGCATTTCAAAATCTGTGCAGAATTGAGACTGATAAGCATCAGCAAAGAGAGAAAAGGCATGCAACAAATATGCAGGATGCTGAAGAGTGACAGGTAACATGCTGGCTAAAGCACTTGACTATAAATAGTTGCTGTGCTTCAAAGGCTGCTAACGCATTTCTCATTGAATAATCTGTCATTACTCAGGAACAATTCAGAGAGCGGGGAGAGGTTCAAGGGACAAGCTTGGGGAGGTAGAAGTCCTGGGTTTTAAGTGTTCTTGGACTGAGGAGGGTTAAGAACTTGCCTGTCTTGTGCCCAGAGGGTACATGCTAACTTCTAGTAAACGTTTTTAAGGAGGTAGGGCAGCTGTTAAGCACCCCCATTGCCCCCGGGGGGAGGAAAACTCTGCCTTTATTTTGATAGTAAGCAGGTGCCTATGTTCTGTTGCACATAACAAGGTGTTGCTGCATACAGCTGGGGAGTGTCTAGGTTTAAGACTTGGGCACCCAATTAATCTGAGTGCGCACAGTGTGTAGTGGCTGATTCTGCAGAAATTTCTGTCTGATAAGGTATCCTCCATTGCCAATGCTGGATCTTTCCCCAGTTTTTAATGCACTGTTTTGCAAAAAAGGAGGGGCAGATGTGCACATTTCCCATGCATGTTATCTTCCCCTCTCCGTACAGAGCAAATCTTGTCTCAATGTATGAGTCATGAATGTGTTCTCCCAGATAATAACTTCAGTTCTGCCGAGGGTCTCTAGGAACCTCAGTCCCACAGAAGTAATCGCCAGAGCAAGTGCTGCATTTGGTATGTGGCTGAGCAAGGGCGCAGTGCAGCGAAGACGCGGCTGACAGAAGCACACAGCATGCCAATGTAGATTACAGCAGATGTCTTCTGAAAGGAGAGCTGAGATATTTAAAATATCTTAATTTGCTTAGTTTTCCACTACTGGCAGTCTCTGGGATAGCATGTGATTAATGACATCCTCTGCACAACTACAGCCGGAGCCTCTGAGTGCAGTATCACAGCTGAGTGCTAAGCTTAGCGGATCTGCTGGGAAACACGGTGAGCTGGGCAGGAATGCACTGCTGTGCCTCCAGCTTCTGCTCCAGTGCTTCGGATCCCACATGGAATACGTTTCCTTATCATCTCTTAACACAAAATCTCTCTTAAATCATGAACCTCCATGTACGAAGAGATTTTGGTGAATTACAGATAGCATTTTCTGTTACATGCTCAAAAGAGAATGAATAAAGAAACTCACTGAGAACATAAAGACTTGATAAATACTGCATATAACATTAGTTCAAATGAAAGCTAAAGCAACATTGGAGAGCTGTGACATTTTCATGTTTCCCATTTGTTTGTCAAGAAGGGACTTCTGCTTCCTTCTCTTGACTGTGGCCAGCTCAGTGTATCAGGACCACTTGCTGAAAACCTGGAAATCTTGCTAGTTCCCACGCCCCTGTTTGTGCAGCTGTGTCTTACGTACCAGGAGGCAACGTATTCTGCTATTGTGCTACACACTGTTTTATATACTATAGTCTATGACTCTGTCCTGTCTTCCGTGCGATAACAAGCAGCCTAAATAGCACAGAATTTAAACTAATTATAACCCACTTCCTTGTTTGTGAAAAAAAATGTTTGAACGTTGAAGTATACAGGGGATGGTCATTCCACCCCTTCTCCCTTCTGACAGTTTCCCGAGCACTTCCTGAAATACAACTAACAAGTTCAGCTGCAGACCAACTTGACTACTACAATTCTTGGGCTTTAATTTGATCTCAGCGCAAAGCACAGCATCAGGACAATACTGCTTAGTAAAGCTGCAGTGGTATCTCGAGGGATGTGTACAGGAAACCACAACTAAAGCTAGTAATCACCTGGAAGATCAGGTTGGAGCTCAGTAGAGAGGCATCTGCTGCAGGGTAAGATCAGGCCAAGGTCAATGTCTTTAGACCCAGATGCAAGTTTTATTCTCCAGACATGACTGAAACACCCCAGGAACTCAGTGGGTTTAAGAAATGTAGGGGGGTTCTTCTCCTATATGGTGTTACACACACTTTAGAGGAGAGATCACAGAAGACCTGAGGAGTTTTGCCTTTCAAGATTTTACTTCGGTTTCTAAAGTTATATAAACAGAGCCTGAATAATGTGGTAATGAGCACCTCGGGGACATGGAGAATAACTTACCACAACAGAGGAACAAAAGTGATTGGCACAGATAACAGGAGCTACAGATTCCCTGGAAACAGGGATAATCCATCTCTGAGAAGCAGAGCACCAGAACCCCGCTAATGGACTGAAATCTCTGCACTGTGCAGTGGATCAGAGCTGCTCCTTCCAGCGACCCCAAATGCCCCAGCAGGTCCAGTCTTTCCCTGATGCAGGAACTGCGCAGTTCCCCCAGGAGAGGAAATGGCCACTCACTCACAGTGTCTTAAGTGATGGCTTCAGTGTCAGAGAATCACTTATCACCTTGTTTGTGATAGCTCCTCTGTCTCCTCTGGGTGGAGGAAGGAAGCCTGGCAACTGCAGAGGAAGAGAGAGGGCAACAAACCAGCAAAACAACTCTGTCAGCTCCTAACTGGTGCTCGGGAGCCGTGATCTCGTTGCACAGCCAGGGATTTGCTCCGATTGCTGGGCTACAGAAGTTGCCAGCTAACAACGGGATTTGCTGAGAGAATGGCAGTGGGGCAGGGGGGTTCTGCAGCAAACAGAAACGAGGGGAACAAAGTGTTTGCAATTCCTTGAACAGTGAGTGAGCTGACACACAAACTTATTAATGTGAGCTCCAAAATACTCATTTCTCCTCTGGGAACCAGTGACTAGAGGCAAAGCCAAGTTCTCTCCCTCAAGCTCAGCTGCTTCAACACAAAAATTCAAGTTAAGAGGCTGCTCTAAGGATTGCTTTTCCCCAAGGAGAGCTTAGAGCAGTTATTTTGGGATATCTGAAGCACAGGAACATTCCTGGAATTCTCCAATAAGCTTCAGAGTTGAGAAAACAGAATCTGCTAACCAGCCATGGTTTGGAAGGAGACTACCAATCATCTCCAAAAGCCAAACACTGCTCTGCTGTTGCCTGCCTGGTGAAGATGCAAAAGGTATGTGCCGGACAGGCATGTGCATGGGGAGAGCTTTTCTTAGGGTCAGACTAGAATGAGTTTTGATGGTTCTCTCGACGCCAGCCCCTAACACACCTATCTGGGACCTGCAGGGTATCACTGTTCTACTGACAGGCAGAAAGCAGCTGTCCTGATTACACTCAGCATGACTGGGGATGTTTCCTGCAACCACAGCCTTACATACAAGGAGTGTGCAATCACTTGTTGGGGAATTCCAGTGGAGAGCACCGTCCCACATGAGACTGTGCTGATGGCCCACCAGCAAGTGTTGCGCTGCTGAAGTGCCATTTTTGGGAGGAGGTGTAACTAGCTATGTCACCCTGCAGAGCAGACTGAAAATAGGATTGCACTCACTGTGCCATGTGGCTCAGTGGTATGTCAGGACATGTATTTTTAGGAAATTCCTCCTTTGGGCAGAAAGGGTGAAGTGCTTGGCCTGGTTTGCAGGCTGCTGGCTTTGCCCACATCTTTCGTACTAGAATGTGGGAGCATGTCAGCCACCAGTTGGTCTGTGGAGGTCCTTAGAGCCTGGATACAGTGCTAGTCCTAGTAACCTCCTGATCAGGGTGGCTGTGAAAGGGTAAAAGACAGCTGGTCTGCTGCCGTGCTTTTCTTTGTTTCAATGCATGCATACTTGCTCTCTCTCTTTGCTGGTGCTTTTCAGAGAGGCAACCGACCTCCAACAGAGCAGAGATGGAGAAAAAAGTAAGGAAGATCAATGTCTTGGGAAGACTGTGGTCTCTGAGAAGCAGCAATAAAAATGTACCTTTCAGAGTGAATGTGTGAGGGGAATAGGGAGCTCAGAGAAGACAGCTCATGCAGAGAAGAAACAGAGAGAATGATAAACAGACAGTAAGTAGGGGACTTAAAGAAGCTTCTGGAGAGGCAAAGTGGAATCTTACTTAGAAAGGTACTTTTTGGATGCAGCATGATGAAAAAATGCAGTACATCTCCATGCCCAGCCAGTTACTGATGCAGAGACAGCGCTATGAAAAGGACAAGGTAAGGCAGTGCTGGACTCAGAATGAAATTCTTCTCTCTGACAGACACTTCCTGGCTTCCTGTTTTCTCCAGAACATCATTCCTATCAGGCAGCATGTGTTCAGCTCCAGCATCTGGGTTGTGATTTTTTGGCAGCTGCACAAAATCTCTGCTATTAAATCCCACCTGCCAGTCTCATGTCTGCTCCCAGAGACCTTTGCCTGTTAGCAAATGTTTCGAATCCACACTGCCAGGCACAGCACATCATTCTACAATCCTACCTCAGGCAAAAACTCTCATGCAAGGACTCCTTTTAACTTCAGTGGGCTTCAGAAGGGAAAGACTAGAGGACAGGCCTCTGGATAACAGGCAGAAATACTTATTTAGGTCATGGCTAGCACTGAATTCCTTTCAGCACTAATGTAAAACAGCTATTTTCCCCCTGAATTATCTGAATAGTATTGTTTTGTCTGTGACATTTTAAGAAGCTTCGTTTTGAGACATGTTCCATGCTATAGCTGTGCAGTAATAGAATTTGTGAATTTTTTTTCACCAGAATCTGTTGAAGTTGTTCTTCTCCTCTTTAAAATTCTTTTCCCTTTTCTTGCTTCTTAACAGTCCCAGATGAGCAATGCCACCCATATGATTGTGTGCATACTGTATGCCACTCCATTGTTGAAACAGTTCCTTAGTAAACAAAATGCTGAAATACAGCTTGCTCATCCATCTTGGATAAGAGATCTATCCAGAGAAATAACCACAATTTTTAACTCTGTATGGGGAGAAAGGGTCAAAACTTCCACACAAATCATCTGCTGTAATATTTCACAATCTGACTTTGAACCTAAGCAATGAGGCTGCACTTCTGGTGCAACAGACAAAATCTCTTCGAGATGGAACAAGATTATGGTATCTCTAAAATTGCAAACAAAAGAGACAATCAGTGCTTTTTGATGTGGACATCTGTCAGCAGAGAAACAACTGCTAATTGTCATGTAATAACCACACCAGACACTTTCATAGCAGTCATCCTTCTGGAAGTAAAGTATGAAAAAAAATGTTACTCATCCAAGCACCAACCACAGTTTGTCTGAATCTGGCTGCATTTCTCTAACTGTTTAAAATTCAGAAGTGGTACGATGATCTTTTACAGAGGGTTACCTGAGATCAAAACACTTGGCCAAAATATAGCAGCCAATTATTGTTCTTATTGGCATGTGGTTAAGGTATTTAACTTTATATTCCAATATTTGCATTTTAGTTTTAGAAGCAAGGTAGGTGTACTGAGAAAAGATGCTGATATCTCACATAAATACAAGCACCTTGGATTTGCAGAGAATTGGTTCAGCAGCAGAACTGTTGCACTTCATTCAGAGAAGTCCTTGCTCCCACAGAAGCACCGTAGGAGCTATCAGTTTGGCAGCTCCACGGCCACACATGAGCTCTGAACAATGTTAAAGCAGTACAATGCTGTCTAAAAGCCACGTGTGAGGAGGAATAGCTAATTCTCTTTTTATGAAAGGATTGACTCTAGACAGCCTGCCAACTATAGAAACCATACATGTAATTTCCTAAAGCATCTGCATGCCTCCCTTGCAGGCATGGGCTCCTCAGCCAATCACCTAAGTGAAGAGAATGGAAAAAATAGTTGCAATCTCTCCAGATACAACAGGAATGGGGATGTCTTGTAATGACTAGTAACCCGAACTAGGTTTGAACTGACCGAAAACTTCTGTAGAGTATCTTTTGTTTAGAGGACACCAAAGCTGCCTGCACTACAGATCAGTTATTTTGCTGGTTTGGCAGTAGTCTAATGATGGATACTGTACCTGGAGGTGGGAAAAATGAATCTTCTCGAGAGCTGCCAGACAACTGCTGGATCATCAGGAAAGTGGGTAAAATCAATTTCTCATGATTTTCAGCAAACCAGTGAAAAAACTCAACTGACTAAACATAACAAACATGGTAACTGCTGCAGTTGCACAGAAACATACACATAAGATAGATTTTAGCACTTCCCAGAGTCCTAAGCAAGACAAATAAAATAAACATCATGAAGTCTTTTTTATCCATATGTAATGAACAGAACACTCACAGAGCAATACAACCTCTAGGACTGCATCCATTCTCTAGTCTAGCAAAGCCTTTTCAATTTAATGAGGTTGGTCTGCCTTTGTCCTAGGAGGAACGGGCACGGGTGTGTTAAATGAACCAACCTGCATCTTTGAGGTGCCTGGGGAGGCAGCAGTGTGGAAAAGACCCATCGTGTCTGGGGAGTACTGGAGATAGAAAATGAGGGGGCATCTTCAGTTGTTGTGTCAAAGCCTCAACAAAACACAGACTCCAGCAGCAGCAGCCCCTAATGGGGATGATGTACTTGTAAAACATTTACATTTTCAGCAGGATGTTTCTAATTAAACTCAATCGGTTTGCACACCTGCTGGGAGTGACTGCTCTGCACCTCATCTCCCTCTCTTACTTGAGCACAGAGGATGAAACTGCCTAGGCTACCACACAGCACTGTGTTCTTTTTGTGCACTGACAGTAATTGAGAAAATGGATGGCAACAGCCTGTTTTGTGTTTGCTACTGTTCTAGCAAGTGCTTTATTTTCTCTGGTTTTTTTTTTTTTTTTTTTTTTTTTCCTCACCTAAGGCTTTGAATTTNCAGAGCATCAGACTGCTCAGGTTTTACAGCCCTTTTGTGAGACTGGGTGACTGACAGGGCTTTGTGTAGTTTCCCAACTGTGGGGTATCACGATTGATGCTGGTAATAAACCCCTTAGGACTGAGGAAAGTAACCATACAGATCCTGACTATGATCAGACCAAAGGGGAAAGGATGGTATTGAAGCACACCATGGTTAATAGTGCAAAGCAGAACAGCCAGCTGTCACTAAACACTTCTTAATCTGTTCTATGAGCACAGCCTGACTTGAACATTTTAAGAAAGGGTTTTATTGATACTGTGTTATATTGTCTGAGGCATTTATGGTTTCGCCCAGAAAGGTCTGAGACAACCAAACCTTCAGAGAAAGCTGCCAAAACTCTGTGGACAGTCAGCAGGACTTCTGGTTTATCACTGCTGTCCCTAAGGATCCCTTTCTGCATGTTTAGGGAGCCAGCACTTGTAAGTGAGATGTAAGTCATACCTCAAAATAATACTTAAATGTAATGGCCTTGTTGTACTGCAGCATTGCCCTGCTGTGAAATGAGAGAAATGCATTTACTGTGCTGAGGCAGCAGGTCAGCATCCCAAATGTTCTCCCCTCCAACACAAACTCACTGGGTCAGAATAATTCTGTTTTGGATTGTACAGGACAGTCTCCTGGGCAACACGCTTCACAGCAATGCTTGGGGGGAACACGCCCTTGAATGCAAGGCAGTCAATGAGGTTTATAATTACCGTGTTTTATAACCTCGTTCATTCAGGCAGGAAAGGATACTGCTGAAGGGATCTCAAACAAGAGGAATGATACATCTGCAGCTACATAAATAGTTCTTGTTAATACAGTTTGAATCCTCGATGGCAGAAGGCACTCTTTTGTCCACTGTGCTGTCCAGCATTCACACAAAGAATGCATATATAGTTTTAAACTCAGGCAGCAGTAGGATATGAAACTCTGAGTTCAACTACCCTCTCCCAGAGAAGAGGATGTAAAATCCACTCTATCACTGAAATCTTCTGACTGCATTAAGCAAGGTCTTGGCTCAAGGCCAGGTCCCAGCTGTCTCTGTAGTGATAATGACCGCTCTCCCTGGGGGTGCTGGGCACAGGCAGAATCCAGCTGCATTTTCACACACACACGTAAATTGTCTGAACATGGTGGTGTTAATGCTTCTGGGATGACAAACTGAACCTATAGATGCCTTGTCAACAGCAAGCTCCTTGCAGAATGCGTTTTATTTTTATATTTTATTATTTTTGGAAAAGCCTGGAGGTAAAAAAAATAAAATCTCCTGGTACAGTTTATCTGATGCTTTGTTTTTGAGTGTCCTTGATGCATAACAGCATGCTATCATCTCTAAAGATTAAAAACAATCCCTTCTTATTGCTCTGCTGGGTATTTTCAAAGAAATTCATGCACAGATGAAAACAAATAAAAACAACACCCAATGGCTCTGCAGAGATCCTGCGCCTCTAGTTTCAGGTAGTCTGGAGACAACATTAAACAAACATAGACCTTAAATCCTTGGCTACAGCTCCAGTGAGCACATCTGGCAAAACTTCGGTAGCTTTAATGGGGTGAGGCTGGTGGAGAATTTTCAACATCATCTCCATTTTGTGGTTTTTACGGTATAGCTTAAGTAGGTTCTAGAGCTTATCATGTGCAACACTGGATTTTCATTATTTTTTAAATTGGAGCTTCAAGTTAAATAATAACACCTTTGTTCAGGCTTGGTTTAAACAAAAATTCAGAGTAGCCAGGTTGGTTTTCACAATGTTAAAGTCTTGGGTTTTTCATGGACTATGGCAAGGATGGAGAAAGTCATCCTCCCATCATCAGTGCAGGACTGGGGCCCAAAACGACCAAATTAAATGCAGTATAAACTGAGAGGGCCTCAGGCACTGACGAAGGAACAGTTCAGCTCGCTTCAGTTAACATGTCTTTTGCTTTTACCCACTTGGCTTTATTGTTCAGAGGATCTGGTCCAGTACAAGAATGAAATCCCTCCCCCAGCCCCTGTTCTGCTTCCAGCATTTGCTGCTGGCTAGCTCTGATGGACAGTTGCAGGAGTTTCTTAAGGAGAAATCTATGTGACACTGCTGCACTTAGGGGAAGTCTGAAAATAGGCTTTTTTCTTCTTCTTCGCTCCTGCTTATGCACTAGCTTTGCTCAGGCTGAAGAACACTCTGCAAAGGTATACTTGAGGGTTTGGTTTTTAAAGGCTGGTCACCTGCAAAGCAAAATAACTCCAGACGGAATTAAGCACAAGATGCTTAGGCCAAACACATGATGTTGAGTACCTGAGGACTGATTTAGGGGTGTTTGTGGTATGGAGGGTAACAGGAATAATGTTGAATACAAACCCATACTCTTTTGCTGATAAACAGCCCCACAATGCAGTGTACCACAAGGCATAGGAAGGAAGACACAGCAGGTCACATTTCAATTGTACCTGCTGCATAGTTTCATTCCATTTTTAGAAGATCTCCCTGAGATTTTTAAATTAACCTTATACCTGCTAGGCATTGCCCATCTACTTTACTACAGCTGAAATTTGTTTGCTCTTAAGTCTGTATGCTGGCTGGGTATTGAAACCACCCTCAAGTTTTTTGACAAAACCCTCTCATGGCCCTCCCTCATGCTCTTTAAGACATTAGACTTGTTGCTTATCAACTCCTTTGTCCTTGCTAACCTTGATCACACTCTATCCTTTGCTGTGAGGCCAATGCTGCTGACCATGCTGCTGTTAGTTGGTTACTTGTGGTGTAAAAGCACAAGCAGTAGCATTTAAGATGTACAGTATTGCAGAAAGCCATTTACTTTCAAGGCCTTCTTTCTGTCTTCTGCTTTGGATGGGGATTACTGGAAGCACAGTGGCATTGTCCAGGATAGTTACTTTTATCTTTTCCCTCTTGAAATTACCTCTTGAAGAGCTGATTTCAGATTCTTGTGTTACAGCCAGTGAGGGACAGTAATGTTCAAGCACAGTTATTTAGGCTTGCCAAAACTCTATGTAGCAGTGCCAGTCACCTGGGGAAGGGGGTGGCATCCACACCTACACAGATGCTTCTTTAACCCCCTTCCTTGAGAAAAACATCTCAAGCCTAGGTGGTGTTAAAGGCGCAGTATAGGTTTTCCTTCCTTGCTCCAAGCCCTTGGATATTCTGCTATAGATACCTAAAAGGCACCATAATTCCTTTTAATTTGAAAGGCTTGCCCTTTCACCATCAGCTCTGTGGTATCTGAGCAAAGGAAGACTCTTCTAAAGGGAGCTCTCTTCTACTAGGACACGGAGAGAAGCAGTCCTGGTTCTTCTCAAACTGTGACAGGCTCTATGACCACTGAGATGGAAAAAGTTTGGAAATCATCTAGTTCAAAGTATGCAAAAATAGCAGGGCTGCAATGCCAACACGGCTGCTCTTCTGTCCCTGTTTGATGCCGACTTGTGAGAGTGCAAATAAGTAGTACAAGACTATCGAGATTTAATCCAT
The DNA here is from genome assembly GCA_013390005.1 of Calyptomena viridis. Lineage (NCBI taxonomy): Eukaryota > Metazoa > Chordata > Aves > Passeriformes > Eurylaimidae > Calyptomena > Calyptomena viridis. The sequence goes on from WEIV01030228.1 coordinate 59,880, forward strand.
TTCCAGAATTGTATGAATTTGATTTGAAAGGATATGTGTTACATGTATATATCACGGCTTGTCACTGCTGTCTGCATTGACCCTGCAGTATGTGACCATTCTTATTCCAGAGACTAGAGACATGGATAAAATCACTTAGTACAGCTGACCAAGCTAAAAATAAATATATAAAAAATAGGATGTCTTCTGGCTCAAGGATCTCACATACATGCCATTTTTACTTTGTGACGCTGCTATTCTCGATGCTGCTATTTTATATTTTCTGGTTTGGGAAAGCTAATTCCAAACTATGGGTCAATTGAAAACCACTTCCTTAGATTGTTCTACACTCACTATTCAAAGTAACAGACAAGTTAAAATGAAATATGCTCCTAGTTTGTCTGATTTGCTGTGTCAGCCAGCAAATAATATATAATAGAGAATTGAGAAAGTCTTCTAACCATTAGTGACTATGGTGAAATTCAAAGAAAAATAATTTCAAGCTGCAGAAATGTGAAATTAACATTTAACTCAAATACTTTCACAATCATTTATCACTAATGAAAAGCAGTCCTGAGCTTTCAAGGTTGCTTGATCAACATATTTGTGGTATTCTAGGAACAACAGGAAGGAATGCTAAGGTGAGGGTTTCTGCTCCTGAAGCCTGGAATTCTCCAGAGCCTGTGGGTTTTATTGGTCTCTCTCTACGTTTATTTACTTTTCTTGCTCTCAAGGCAGGACACTTTTCAGGCAAACAGGATACCAAATGGTCCATGAACCCGATGCCGAATATACTGCAGGCAATTCTGCTCTTAATGTGCATGAAATATGTGCAGAATCTCTTACTCTTACTGAAGTCACAAGGAAAACTAGTATCTGCTTGTACTGCAGAAGCCTGTCCTGAAATATCCTCAAGTACATAATCTCAATTCAGAAAAGATTTAAATGCTGTGGGGTCTGGCTGTATGTATAAGCTCTCCTATACCATCAAGCTTTGAGCCTCACAATGCAGCAAGGGATTATACAGGACTTTAGAAATGCTTCACTGTGGCATTTGTTTAATTTGACCCAGCTTCATTTGTCTGCATTAGNGAAAGAGGCAGTGGGGTAGACCTGCACATTAGGAAGAGTTTTGATTGTCTAGAGTTGAATGATGGTGATGATAAGGTTGANTCTGACACAAAAATAATGATTAAAAAATAAGGTCAAAAATTCTATATATTTTGTTTAGATGCAAGGGAATAATATTGCTCTCATATTAAAAACCATACAATCTCATAGAAGTGCCAAACCTGCTTACCATTAGCTGTTTTGGAAAACACTGCTCAGGAGAGTATTTATATAAGGTTGAAGCTAACCTTTATTCTTGTTAAAAAACCCTACCACTATCAGAGCTGCTTGAAATTTTTTTTTAGACAAAATTCATAGTTCATCCATCACTACCAGTTAGGTT